>JARFIX010000304.1:0-104652 GCA_036346125.1 Lycocerus yunnanus | reverse complement strand
CTGAATTTGAAGTTGACAATTTGAAGATCTAAAGTTGTTAATTTGAAAATCAAAACTTCAACTTATTAATTTAAATCTAAATTTAAAGTTTAAAGTTAATGGGTCTTTGCAAGAAACTTTGCTTAAACAAACCACGATTAAAAACCTAATACATATAACGTACCGTGCTCAAATTTGCAATATGATATATTTGAACATTTGTCGATAATATATTATAATTACAAGTAAAAAACATTTATAGTTAATGAATAAA
Organism: Lycocerus yunnanus; assembly: GCA_036346125.1. NCBI lineage: Eukaryota > Metazoa > Arthropoda > Insecta > Coleoptera > Cantharidae > Lycocerus > Lycocerus yunnanus. The sequence continues at coordinate 104,399 of JARFIX010000304.1, read as the reverse complement.
TAAATAAACAAAACTGGCCTGCGGAACGGTTCCGTATTTTTATTTATTGTAGTGAAAATAGTAAAGTAATCATGCTGTATTTACAGTATGTCATTACAAATTATCTATTTGAGAGTTTGCAGTTTAAAAATCTGTTATTAACCTCATTAGTAACAAAATTAATCGTGGTTCTTCTAGTCCCTATCTTGCTTATGCTATTTGCAGTTTGGAAAATGTTTCGTAGATGGCACGCGCATAGTACAGTATATTGTCTTATTTTACGAAAAGTGGGTTTTGAAATTACTGTCAAAATTTGCAAAAAGTGAAAAAAAGTATTGTCACATATTCTACTGTCACATTGAAAAGATAATCACTTTGAAAAAGATAGTATAATACGTGTATGAGCTTATTTATGTATTTATATAAATTTTTTTACAAAATGGTTAAAGCACGACTAGTGAATAATAATGAAATAGTCCATAAGTACGGTGACCATTCGTACTGGTTTTGCCAGGAAAGTACTGGTTTTCTATTCTTCTACCTACTGATCACTGTCCCAGAAAAAATGGGCCACTTTCAGGTACATGACATACCTGAAGATTTACAATTTAAGTTGTCAATATAAGCATTTTTGTGCTCAAAACTATTTTCTGAATAGGTAAGCGGAAAAAAAAGTACGAACTAACACAGGCGTCGATAAATTTTGCTGCTCGCATTATCTAGTGATCAATCGATATCAGAGTCATCTACTAGTGGTGTTTGAAAATAATTGATACTTTTTGCCACCTTAAAGGCCTTAATTCATGTGGAGGATAACTCGCGTTATCTTAAACAGATTTGGTTTGTTTGACAACTTAAATTTAAATATTTTTCCGAGAACTACTGAAGAATCGTTTTCATCAAATTCAGGTGATTCAGTAGAAAGTGGCAAGAAGAAGAAAACGTAATTAGATTCAAAATACGTTATCTGCGGAAGAATGGAAAGAATTATACCCAGCCACTCAAAGATACAAACATTGTGAAAGGATTACCAATTACCGTGATTACGAAACATTGACACCGTATTTATGGACAAATGTAATTCACAATCATTTTTTTTATCACACGCGAAAGGCCTGCTGCATAACCTATAAGCGTTGTAAAATTTTTCCAAGTGGTGTTTTTTTTCTCAAGTTTAATGGTGAATGTACATCCTGCAAAAGTGTTTTACATGATGTTATGGAATTGGAACCCCAACTCGAATCTGATGTTGTAATCGACTGCACATACACCGAAACTATGCGTAAATGCGAGCACAATGCTAAAGAAAAATTACAAGACAACAGCGCGAAGAATTTACACAGCAACTATCAGTAGAGAATAAATCAGCATCGTATATTGTAAATCAAAAATGTAACGAGGGCGAGGTTATGGTCATGGGAAACTTGCAACCTAGCAATATACCTACAGCAAATGCGCTGAGAATTATAAAACATAAGAATTTATATAAAAATTATATTCACAAAGATCCTATCACCGCTATATCGCCTTATAACGATTCCATTCGTGATATGGGAAATGATCCATTGTTCGTTCATTATTGGACAGTGACGGAAATTAATATGTATCGGCTGTATGCAAAACAAAACACAAAATTTAGATTTAGAAGAGAACTCTGATATTTTGAAACTAATAGAAATAATTTACGATGCTTGTCTTCAAGATTCAAAACATGCTACTAATGAAGGCAGTCATGATAATATGCAATATAGTCCACCGATTGCCAAAAAACTTTTAAATTTTTGTAAATTACTCCCATGCTGGTCTGCTGTGATGCTTCCATTTTTTGGATATGGAAGCATAACGCATACAAGTGCAACTTCTGAAAGTTTATTTAATAATACAAAAAAAAAACCGCACGTTTCGCCACAAAAATCTGCCAATACGTGTTGATGAATTTCTTGAGATACATATCGACGCCACAAATGGTGCACTAAAAATGTTTCAAGATCAAACATGGATGTATCGCTGGGAAACACTTCAATCAATAATGAAACAAATGCTGCGGAAGTTGTTACTACGAAAGCATTAGAACGTATTGAATCGGAAGAACGCATCAAACCTAAATATTCAACGGAATGTTCTGTTCTGGAAAAACGTTCTGTAAAATTGAAGATTCAGAAATAATTGGAAAAGGAAGAGATGCGATCAAGTTGCAAAATCGAATTTCGAGTTTCAATCAGAAAATGAGATAGAAAATTGGGGAGGTCTTGCAGATGATAGCAAAGCAAAAAAGAAGAAAACCAACTATTTAGACAAAGATCCAACAGTATTGACCTATAACGATAAAAGCAAGACAAAATCTTCCATCATTGGAATTCTAAGAAATGGAAATTCGTTAGATTTGCAAAGTGTAAAGATTGGCAAAACTAATTACACACTAACAAACACATGCGCATTTGACAGTATAATACATGTCCTATGTTCGTCATATGCGGAAAGCGCTAATTTCGCAAGTTATGTGAATGAAAACAAAAAACTTCCAGTATACGAACTTATTGTCCACGCTATGCGAGATGGTATCAACGCACAAACCTATAAAAAGCGTGCTTCTATTTTAATAGATGTTGTTACTGTTCAAAGAAAGGTTTCGAAGAATCACATTGAAATAAATGGTGCAACTACAGCATACTCTTTATTCCAACAGTTATTTAAAAATAATCCATCTATCATAGAGAGCCGCAAATGTATCAAATGCAACACCACCGTTGATACACAATATCCATCAACGGTGGTGAACCTGCCAGAAAGTACTGTAGGAAATCTCCAACATATACTGGACCTAAAATTTAAACATAATTATACCGATTCTCTTCGATGTGAAAAGTGCAAATCACTAACACAACAAGAAAAAAAATTAATATTTGGGCAACACCTTTTCTTAGAAATATGTGGACCAATAAAATCAAGTCAAAGTTCGTCAGTGGAATTAAATATTCCACTAAAGGAAATTCCTCTACAAGTGGTGATTAACAACAAGGATTATTGCTGTCAAGGAGTTGTTAGTTTTATTCCTCCAAAGCAGAAGCAGAATATGAATACGATTGGGCACTACGTATCTTATTGTTGGCGTTTCAGCTCGGGTAAATGGGAACGTTATGATGACCTACAAAATCGTCCCAAGGTACTGAGGCAGTCAGTAAGAGTATTCAACAACGAAGCTGTTGAAGCATGGTAGAAGCATGCTACCAAATTTGATGATAAGCGTACAGCCAAAAATATAGTTTGGAACGACATTTCCAACGAATTAGTGGAAGATGGGTTCATATGTGACGGTGAAAAATGTAGGCAAAAGTTTGCAAACTTGCAAAAGCAGTACCTTGCCTTTGCCTACCTTGCCAACAAAATGCCAACAAAAAATGCCAACAAAAATGCAAGAACGGGGTATTTTACATACAAAAGTAGACTATAAAGTTGCTAAATTCCCCATGGCAATTACAGAAGCTCACCAAGTTACCACCAAAACTAAAAAGGTTCAAAACAAATTTGCCACAGATCAAGCAATGATGATCTCAAACGACGACATAATAAAACTCGACGTAAGTGGTTGGCCTAAATGTTTTAACATTTATTATAAACTTTATTTGTTGTAGCCACGTTGGAAGAAATTCCAACTACTACTAAACTGGACCCACCATCCAAAGGGATTTCCAGGAACCTGAGTAAGGTGTATTTCAAAATATCACTAACCAAAGGCTTTTGTGGCTTTACTAAATTATCCACTCAACCAACCAAACAAGTCAACTCGTTGGCATCACTTAAAAAATCTGTCACCACTTTACCTTGGGACGGCAATTTGAAAAAGGCTTGCGATGACAACGAACGCCGAAGCAGCAAACTAAGAAAGCGAATAACGAATTCGCAATTCCTTTTCGGAATCGTTTCTCGGCACTTGCAAAAGATTCAACCACTCCGATGGACTACTCCATCACACAAATCGCATAGATTACAGACCACACCAAGGAGAAAGGGGTAAGTACCGATACTAATTCTGTTCTTCCACAGCCACCAGCACCTAAGAAAATCAAGCCGAGGCCCATAATCATCAAACGCGGTGTTTATGGGAACAAAGATTATAAAGATACCCTCAAGGATATCAAAGTTTCTGTGAAGAATCATTTCACAATTAAAGACCTTGGTTCGCAGACCAAGGTAACTGTCGAAAACATGGAAGACTACGTTCGGCTGACGACAGACCTTCAAAGCAACAACATCGATTACTTCTCGTATGGTATGGAAGATTCGAAGAGAAGTTCGTTTGTTCTGAAAGGGACAAACAAACTCGACACCGACGACATCCTGCTAGATCTGCAAGAACAAGGCCTTAAACCTGAAGCTTGCCGGCTCCTAGCCAGCAAAACCAACAACAAGCCGATCCTGTATCCAAAATACAGGATATCGTTTGCCAACGGAACCACTCTCCAGCACGTGAGAAGGATCCGATATAGTCAACACAACACCTTACAAACCCCCCAGAACCATCATGCAGTGTGGTAACTGCTTAGATTTCGGGCACTGCAGCCGATATTGCTTTGCAAAAACAGTGTGCGGCCACTGCAACAATGGGCACTATACATGGAATTGTCCAACGCAGGAAGAATCTCCTATATGCGTCAATTGCGAAGGAAATCACAGGGCTACATCCCAAATGTGCTCTAACTACATAGAAGCGGAGAGAATAGCGCACGAGAAAAGACCAACCAAAATCGCAAGGCTACCAAAAGAGTTGCCGACAGGAAACGGGAAGAGTTCATAAACAACCTAGCCAACTTCCCAGATTTACCTCCAACAAACCGAGCCATACCGTCATTGATGAAAATCACGGCCACTCCGCTACAACAATTTAACCACCAGTGGCCGCAACGTGACCACTCCCGGAGACCCATACCTCCACGACACACCCAATACTGAATTCCAACGACTTCCAAGCACTCATGAAAGAACTTGAAGAGCTCAATCGAATGTTTGATTTCAAAAAACTAAAGAACTGGTAATTCAGCTAAAGGCGGACTTATCTCGGGCTAATGGCGCATTTGAGGCTATTAAAAAGGCAGATGATGCATTTGCAGCAAATAAAAATTTGTCACATGGATAAAAAGGCAATAAAAGAATTGAAAACAGCACACTGGAATGCCATCAGCGTAGTAAATAAAAAGGAAGAAATGGAGAACTTCCTTTTAACCAACACTATAGACATCGCACTTATCAGTAAAACCTGGCTTAAAAGCCCAATGTCAAATTTAAACTCAAAAAGTACCTCTGTCACAGATTGGGCAGGGTAGCCCATGGAGGAGGTGTCGCTATTCTGATAAAGAAAGGCATCCCCACGAAACCACAAAACCCGAGACTTCCCAAAACCTGGAAATCGTCGTTATAAAAATTAAAACAAATCCGCCTCTTCACATCGGCGCAGCCTACAACCCTCCAGAGCAACACGAACATTTCAAAGAAGATCTGCAAGTGTTCCTGGACCAATACCCCAACATCGTTATTGGAGAAGACTTCAATGCCAAACACTCGTTTTGGAACTGCAACAGTAACAACCGCTGCGGTACTACCCTGCGAGACCTTTCCCTCGAGAAGAACTTCTCAATTGTTTACCCGCCCGAACACACCTATTTTCAAGGGCCTAATTTTCAACCGTCCACGCTCGACTTCTTCCTCCTCCAAGGGGTCGGCCGCTACACACACCATCGGTCCTAGAAGACCTTTCGTCAAACCACTATCCAGTGGTGATGACACTTTGCTTAAACTGTGATCTCTACGAAAGAGAAATACGCTCCACCGATTGGCAGAAATATAAACAACTCTGCAACGATCGAATACAAATCAAAACCGATCTTATCAATAATTCCGACATCGATGAATCCATCACCAAAGTTACCGAGGTAATGCAGTCGGCTTTCAATGATGCAACCACCAAAAACAGTGAGAGAATCTTTCAAGATCGATCCAGCCATCAGACGACTTAAAACTCTCCGCAACCGGGAAAAGAAACAGTGGCTCCGCACTGGTGACGTAACCCATCGCATCGCGAAAATCACCTAACCGATGAAATCCAGCAACTTCTTCAAACGGAACGACATCGGCAATGGGCAAAACTCACTGAAAATCTTGCTTTCCAGGACAACTCCCTTTGGCAAGTGTACAAAACCTAAAAACAAGCGGGATCCAATCCCAATTATTAAAACCAGCACCAACGTAAACTTGTACACAGATGGAGACAAAGCGGAAGCATTTGCAAATATCTTCCTCGATGCGCACAGCAAGACCATCCACGACCCTCTCCCATGGACGACGATATAAATAGTAATTTCGAGAACTTTTGAGAACGTAATGACAACGAGCCCATCGAAAATCGCCAAAATCGTGAGAGGCCTAAAAACAGAAAAGCACCTGGATTGGACGGCATCTCCAACAGACAAATTAAATACCTTCCAAGAAAAGGAATATGCCAACTCTATTATATCTTCCCCTCTTGTCTGTTGAACTGTTACTTTCCTTCGCAATTGAAGCTAGCCAAGATAATCGCGCTGCCGAAACCCAATAAGGCCAGAAATGTCGCCATTAATTACCGACCCATCAAACTCCCCGAGAAGATTATATTGAGGAGCTGAAACATCACTTATTAGAAAATCACATGCTAGTTGTGACGTTACCTACGAGAAGAACTACGACATCATACAAAACAATCTAAACAGATTTAGAGCTATAGTGGCACAATCCATAAACGCTTAAAAAATAAAACTACAAGAAATACCCGTCTGAAATTCTATAAAACTGCAGCAATACCTACATTGACCTACGGATGCGAAGCATGGGTCATTGGAAGAAGAGACGAAGGCAGAATACAAGCAGCAGAGATGCAATTCCTTAGAGCAACAAAAGGATGCACTAGAACAGACAGAATACGAAATGAAGACATAAGACACGAACTTATGATTGAACCTTTGCTGAAACACATTGAAACATACAGACAGCGATGGTGTCAACATATAGAAAGGATGGATAACCCAGACGTTGGCGACCGAGGAAACGATGGACGCCGGAAAAGGCTTTAGCCTAATCCAGGAAGTTTGATGATGATGACATGCTAGTCAATGAGCAGTTTGGTTTCAGAGCAAAACACAACACAACCCATCAAGTTGCAAGAATCAAAGAGAGGATTACGCTCGAGAGACACGTAAACCGTGACATGGGAATGGTGTTACTAGATCTCGAAAAGGCATTTGATGTAGTTAGTCATAAAAAATTATTATACAAATTAGTGAAGCAAGTTAAAGCACCCATTAACTTAATCAAAATTATTGCTCACTACCTGGAAAATAGACAATTCTTCGTCAACGTTAATTAACGAACTCCTCGGTATTCAACATCCCAGCGGGTGTACCCCAAGGGTCTTTATTGGCACCGACTACGTTATCATGATTTTACAAGCCAATAATTTTCGTTTTTATAATAATTTTAAATGTAAAATCCGAAGATGGCTAGTGCGCGACATGAGTACAACTTCGAATTAATCGTGTCAAACGCTTAGCGTTTTGTAGAGATTCATGTACGAATGAATATTTGTCTACGAAATAAAACGATTTTGTGTTATAATAACGAAAAAGTTATAGGGGCGTAAGGGTTTTCAGAAATCTGCGTGTCCCAAACGTTTAGTTGCAGCTTGTGAAGCGAGGACGTGTTAAAATTTGTGATTGCGTATTTTAAATAATAAATATGCCGAAAACAAAAGAGCTTTCAACCGAAATACGTTGGAAAATTATGAGTATGCATAAAGATGGCAAGCCAAATACAGAAATTGCAAGAGATTGACTACTGTGAATAAATTCATAAGTGCCAGTAGTGTTTTCTGGGTGTTATAGACGTACAATAGACGCAAAACCCAAAAAGACGAAATTGTGTCTGAAATTCATCTCAATCGACCTGAACCGATTAGTGTCACAACTGTGACCTTGTAGTGCATGTCTTTGGGCACATAGTGGTAAGAAAGTCACTATTAAAAAGTTAAAATAAAAATAAGAGGCTATAGTTCGGTTATTGCTGTCAAACACATGATCAAGGTTGGAACTCTGAAACCTGGCTGGCTAACGGATACCATCAAACTCATGATCAAGCTTCGAAAACAAGCTCACATGAAGTTTGTTAGAACTAAGAATGTGAACCATTTTGCATCGTATAAAGAGCTTCGTAATTTAGTGTCCCAAGCCATAAAAAATGAGAAAAAAGCATTTTATAAATACGAAATCGAAGCCTGCCAAAAGAATCCCAAGAAATTATGGAAGTTCTTCGAACGTGGCTATATCCATCGCAAACCCATGAACAAAGTTGATTTGGACAAGGCGGATCTTAATGCTCTGAACAAGCATTTCGTTAATGTTGCTCCTTCTACTAAAGTTGATCAAATGTACATTGACTTCTACACCACCAATAAATACCCGCTAACTACCAAGGAACTGGTCTTCCACCATGTTTCTCCAGAGGAAGTAGCCAATGCAGTTTGCAAAATGAAGTTAACAGCTGCTGGTGTGGATAACATCAATGCCAGAATGTTAAAGCTGATTCTTCCCTACTGTCTAGACAGTTTAACCGACCTTATTAACGCATGCATGGCAAACTCAGCTGTACCAGGGGTGTGGAAAAAATCTACCATTCTTCCCATACCTAAAGTGCCCAACGCCAGCAAATTTGATGAACTACGGCCTATCAACATCTTGCCTGCCCTCTCTAAAGTGTTAGAAAAGATTATGTATCGTCAACTCCTTGAACACGTAACAGCCAATAAAGTGTTACCAGAGCACCAGTCAGGATTCCGGAAAAAGCATAGCACCGCCACTGCTCTGTCGAAAATAACAAATGATATCTGCACCAACATTGATGACTCGAAGGTAACAGTAGCCTCGCTCCTCGACTTTAGTAAGGCTTTTGACATTATTAACCATAAATTATTAATTGCTAAGCTATCCTACTATGGTTGTGGCACGTCAGCACTGAACCTCTTGGCTAACTATTTATCGGATAGAACTCAACGGGTTAAATGGAATAACTTCCTCTCCGATCAACTCACGTGTAACAAAGGTGTTCCGCAAGGTAGTCTTTTAGGTCCATTGCTTTTCTCAATTTACACTGCTGATCTTCCTTCTGTTCTTACCAAGGAGTGCAGCTTCCACATGTATGCAGATGATACTCAACTATACGTATCCGACTATCCTAGCAACATTAACGAAATCATTGGAACCCTAAACCACAATCTGGATTCAGTGCTCAAATGGTCAACAAAGAACGGACTGATTCTGAACCCCACCAAAACTCAAAGTATTTGCTTTGATAGTCACAATGGATACAAAACGGCAATGGAAAATCGAAGACTTGATGTGAAACTCAATGAGCAAATTGTGAAAGAGCTGTGACAACTGTGAAAAAGTTGTGACAAGGTACACAGCATGCAAAGAATTGCAATACAAGCTGGCCTCAGAACTTGTACGACTGTAGCAACGGAAACCCTACCAGTTTTAGCGGGAGCATGCCTACAATCTGACAGTTAGAATGAGGAGAGACATATTATATGTCTGAAAGAATGGGATCCCTCCGACGCCTGGGGACCTGACCACAGAAAAAGACAGAGCTGGGACTCGAATGACCTTCAAGAACACGCTCAGAAGAAAAGCAACAGAAGAGTGGCAAGCAATATGGGATGAGAGTGAAAAAGGAAGAGTAACCTATGCTTTCATAAACGAGGTAGGCTTTGCTGAAGAACGTAGCTGGTTTAACTTGGAAATGACCACCAGCTTGGGCAGCTTAAATCAGAACCTACAAAAACTAAACCTAGCAGACACAAATGAGTGCGATTGTGGGCAGGCAGAGACATTGTTTATTTCTACATTAATATGATGCTTGAAAATTCAAAATTGATCGCAGAATTGCACAAATTAAAGAAAGACGATTTAATCGATTTGCTAATTACTAAAAGGTTATCAGAGAAGCATAAGGATAATGTTATTTTATCCAATTGGTATTCTGAAGGCTCTTCGACAATTTACAACGATTTAATTGATTCCATGAAACAGCAAATTCAAAGTTTGAAGGAGCTTATTAGTGAAAAATCTCTTAATAATAGTTTGTTACTGGAGAAGGTAAACGAATTCGCGCGTCAATCCACGCGGACGCATGACAATTCGCTCAACTTGAACGCAACACGTGGTGTAGGTATGAACGTATCCCCAATTGCTCAACATGTTGTTGAAAGTGAGGTTAAGGATAACTCACCGGTTGCCTTGGTAGGTGTTGTTCTGGAGCCCCGTTCTGCATTAAATCTATAAATTCCTCAAAATACATACGCTCAGATAAACTGAGCGTAGTAGTAGAACTGAAAGTAGAAGTGGCTGTGCGAATGAATTAGACGGCTTAGCAAACGCAGCCATTATTAACATCGTGCTGAGTGATAATGATAAGAAAATATTGCGATAGTTTTGAAGGTTGTTCATCTTTTAGTTTTATTGCAATTAATATCGACAGGTAGATTTTCTTGTCGGACTTTATGTTTTTAATATGTTGATTTGTGTTTTGTTTTTTGTAGTTGTTTGGGAGATTGTTGAAAAACCGAAACGCGTCGACGAATATAATAATTAAGCATTTATTTTGTTTTATTTTCATGACCAGACAAGAATATATCTCAAAGTTGTTAGAACATTGTATAAGCTTGCTCGAATTAATAGAACAAATAATTACGCCGAAGCAAGCTTGTCATGGCAAATTAAAAGCATTCTTATTTATGGAGCAGAAACATGGGAAACAAGAGAACAAATATAAAAAGAAACGTCACGTTAGCGACGTGACGGAAATGGTTTTATTAAGATGATGTTGTGCAATAAGGACTGCAACATGTACTTATTAGAAAGAAGTAAACGATGATGAAGGAAGAGAGTTTATATGAGAAAAATTTACGTTGGGTAAATTTAACAAACAGTATGATGTTTTGTACCAAGGGGGGTAAAAAATATAACAGTTTCAAGAATTTTAACATCTACGGGCAGGTAAAATTTAAGTACAGTGCAGAACCATTCTGGAATCTGATCTTAACGATGTTCTAATAAAATTGTGCCCGGTAGAAACCGATGTAATAATGTTTACTAATACAGCTATATACATTATACATACATTATAAGGCAGCATGTTTACATTTCCTTAAAAATTCCAATTCTTCAATAAAACCTTTTATTAAAACAAATTAGTTGTCTATATCCCAAAAATATTTGTGCAACATCAAGTGCGGCGATTATACAAATCGCCAAAACTATTCTATTGGAATTACATTTAAACAATGTCGGAGAACCAAAACGTGTTGACCATTTTGACGAAACAAATTCGACAAATATAAAAATTTAGCAGTTGTTTTTCGAGCTGTTCTATCATTATCACATGGTAATACAGAAATAGAAAGACTTTTCTCTTTCTACGAGAATAATTACCGGTGATTGAATTTCATTACACGAAAGAACTTTAAATTCAATATTGATTGTGGCAGATGCTATGAAAAACGTAGACATTGACCGACCCCCCCTCAGAAAGTTAATCAAATGGCCCATTTTCAAGGACCATTTATCACTAATTCTGGGTCGACTCCCACCCCTACAGATCCCCGACAACCTCGACGGGTACGTTCAACTCTTCGAGAAAAAGCGAGCCACTGGCCAAAAGACTCCGTCTGATTATTTACCTTGCTCTGAATGCAAAGGCTTCTTTACACGAGCTTTTCTTCATCGACACATGAAAAACTGTTATAAAAAAGATCAAGGAATAGATTCAAAACATGCACAGGCAAATGGATTGACACTTCTTCATAATATATGTCGGGTGATAATAATTTCCAGAGATTTCCAGAGACAGTAGAAAAACATTGCTTTAGACTTCGTTTAAAGACTTGTTCGATGCGGTAATTCACATAAACTAAAAATTATCAAACATTCAGAAATTTCTTCATCTAAAATTGGTGCTAAGAGGTGAGCCATTAGAAATCATTGGTAAGTTGCCTCTTTCAAACGATAATTATTAAGGTGCAACATTTAAGGCACCCCTCCTGAATTCCTAACATCCCCTAAATTTAGATAGTAAAACATAATTTTTCAGATATGAATTTTAGTTTTATTTGTAAATATGCCAAGGTAGTATTTGTGTGTTTCGTAAAAATTGTGGGAAGACATAAAGGTTTACTGTGCTACTCTGAATTCAAAAACAGCTGCAGCTAGAATACATATTAAGAGATCCAATCAAAGAATAAAAGTTTTTAAAATCATAAGTGATAAGTTGCAGTGGAGCTTAGTTCCTAAAATTAAACAAATCATGGTAATTATCTGTGGAATTACAAACTTGTCAAGTCCTATTTTAGCTGATTCTTGGTTTTAAATACTTGTAAATAATTTAATTTACATAAATAATTTTTGTTAAGATTCTCGCAAATACTTAATGAAGTCCCAAAGACTTCCCGAAAATTCCCCAAGACTTCCCAATCCAATTCAATAAATTATTTAACAATTTATTCTAAAAAATCAGTTTTTTTATTTAAAACGACTTGTCCTTACTAATTTTTGGAGTTTCTATTTATACTTTTATTTGATTTAAATTTTTTTGGACAGATACCAGAATACCAATCTTACCAGGAGTTAATGAATGTGTATTTAGATGTTTTGGTTACATTTCCTCGCGTAGTGGGAGCAATTGATGGTACGCATGTACAAATTCAATCGCCCGGAGAAGAAGATGCAGAAATATTTCGTAACCGAAAGGGATACTTTTCTATTAATGTTCAGGGTGTAGCAAGTGCAAATTTATAAACATAGTTGCACGATGGCCTGGGTCAGCACATGATGTTACTATTTTAATAATTCCGTTTTAAGGAACAATTTGAAAATAATATGTTTCGTAATTCATTACTTTTAGGAGACAGCGGATACAATATTAGGCCATATTTGCTAACTCCTTTTCTGAAACAACAAAGATATAACGAATCCACATTCGTACATATAGTAGAAAGACTTTTTGGAGTATGGAAACGCAGATTTCCTATCATAGCATATGGATGTCGTTTAAAATTAGAAAAATTATTATCGCAACAGCTGTTTTGCAAAATATTGCTCAAGATATGAACGAAGATGAACCTCCTTGCCCAGATGACCTTAATCTACATGAATTGGATCCATTAATTAATGCTGGAGAAATTCCTCATATACCACCAGCAAATAATAGTGTTGGTGTAGCTGCAGGTGTTCGCACTAATTTTATAAACCAATATTTTGCAACTTTATAAAAACAAATGTGTACAAATATTTACAAAAATAAATAATTTATTATCTATCCATATTATTTACAAATAAAATTTTTTTATTTATTCCTGAAGGGCTTCTTGCAATTCATACTGTTTCAATTTTATTTCTGTTTTTAATAATTCCTGCCGCAATTGGCTCTCTTTTAAAACATTTAAAGGAAGGATTATATTTTATCTCAGGTGCTTGAAAAAAACATATTAAATGTACACATCGTGAACTGCAATGCACTTTTAAAAGCGAGAAAGTATAAAATAGATTGTGTATATTATTCTGTTGCGACAAATTTCGATGATAGTAGCGCCAGTTGTTCAACACATTCATTTTGAGGTCTTGACATAGCGCAATACTTTAAGGCGCTTCCAAACGAATTGAAAAAATTGAAACGAAAAACATTCCTAGTTTTTAATTTGATATTTATTTTTATTAATTACAAAGACGAGACAATTGTTAATTCGTATATAAAATGAATCCAGAATTGTTACAGATTATTCTTACATATGACGAACAATAAAATATGAACAGGTATAAAACAAAATTTTTACAATAATTACTAACTTTCTTGCTCAAAAAATATCGTCAATAATATCGATAATTTATAATTTGTGTTTAGAAACAATTGAAACTTGCTAAAGATTTGGTTAATAAGTCAACTACAATAATTATGGTACAGGTTTAAGAAAGAGAGCAACATTAGTCTGTAGAAAAATTACTTGTTTGGCCTAAATCAGGCTAGTGTACGGTGATGCATTAATAAAGTCACCGATGCATTCTACAACAATTTATTAAACATTTTGATTTAATTTCCATTAGCTAATACTGAAAGACATATAGTTAAACGCGACTTTTATGAAAAATTTGCACTGAGCGAAGTAGTTTGAGTAATAGTTGGCCCTTCCAACAACGAAGAACAGTTCCGGGAATATTTATGTGTTTATAGAAAAGGTTATCACAGTATAAATGCCCTAGAAAACATCCGACTACTTTTAATTTTATGGTTATGGTTAAGGATGGACTTTTACAGTTACTGTATTACAAAATAACTAACTATAACAATTTTCTTCTAGAAATGTCAGCCGAAGAGGGAACCTTTATGAAATCCCCAATACGTTTTCCAACCCTTTGTCGGCGGCAAAAATATTTTTGTTTTGTTTGTAAATTAAGTTTGTTTGTAAATTGATGTAAATAATAATAACTTCACAGTTTGTTATATTTTTTTATTTGCTGATAATAACGATAATGAAGCAACCCCCTGATACTCCAGGGGAAGGTGTACGGAAAGAGCAATACGGAATATCATGGTTAAAAACCTCAGAACATGGTTTTCGACAACTACAACGGGACTCTTCCGGGCCACAGCAAACAAAGTAATGATAGCCAGAATGATCGCCAACATCCGGTAACGGATAGGCACGCGAAGAAGAAGAAGCAACCCAAGAAAAAAAAGAAAAGCAATGAAAGACCTACGGTTGCTATTAGAAGCCCGTATGTCCCCACACAGACGGCGGTCACCACTTAGACAACGGAGGTCGCCACCTAGTCGACGGCGGTCACCATCTAGTCGACGGCATCGATCGCCAAGAAAGGAGCTCCTCCCACATGAGAGGGTGGACAGGGATTTCGGAGACGGAAATTGAAAATTACGATCCACAGATCCACGAGGTACGGCCGTCGGAACTTGAAAAGTACCTGCACAACTACCCAGGACTGGCCACGGTGTCCGACCACGAGTGTCCGTGGCTGGAAAGAAGAAGGCTGGATGCACAGGTTCAGAGTTATGGTGGCGAAAGCGTCGCTATTCTACTAGCACCTGTATGATCTGCGCGAGAAAGGTGTCGATACCACGGTTCCACGGTGCAGCGAGGAACCGAAGGTGGGTGATTTGAATGTTAATGCTAAATTGGAAAATGATGAACAGGACATAAAAATTATTTATGGTGACCTGGAAACAATTGATTTATGCAACCTAACGGCAGAAGTCGAAGTAACGGGACCCCAACCGGTCGATACTTCAGGGAACAAACACAGGACCGGAGCGAGGAAGAAAAAGGGGAAACCGAAATGGATGTCGAACATCCCATGGAGGAAACCCCCTCGACTGAAACGCTGCTGGTCGCGGAACAGGGCGAAGCAGGCGCTGAAAATTTAGCGTCTGCCACCCCCACCGAAAACGCCTTCTGGGCTGTCCGAGTTTGCACTCGGGTGCCACTTGCAAACGCAGGTAGAAATCACTCCGTCAAGCGAGGCGAAGCGCACCCGAACCTCGGACGCAGAAGAGGAAACTGTCCCCTCCTCAAAAGCCGTCAAAAGACAAAAGTTGACGGTAAAAAGGCTGAAGTCACCTCTAAGGAGGGCCCAGCGCCGGAGCTGCCCAATTCGCAGCCGGAGACGGGGGTCACTGTGACCCCCTTCGACATCAAAAGGAGGCACCACTAGCAGCCACCTCCCTCAGGGGTGGCAGCAAAGGGTACCCCTGCTCTGCCCCAGGTACTTAGAATGCGTCTGTGCCCTCTATTCCGGCGATTGTATTGGTGGACAAGGCCAAATGGCCACATTTGTCCACGGTACTCGCCGAAAAGAGAATACACACGACGAAGGTCAAGGACACGCGGGAAGGCCTCGCGATCACGGCAGCTTTAGAGAGCGCGTACCGCGAACTTGCCAGCCTCCTCAAAGCTCGCAAGATCAACCACTTTGTCTACAAGATAGACAAAGAAAAACCTCTGAAAGTCGTGCTCCGAGGTCTCCCTAAGAAGTTCAAAACGAAGGACGTTCAGGCGGATCTTTCCAAAAAGGGATTCCCTGTAACGCAAGTGTTCCAAATGCACTCGGGCCCAAGGCGTACGCCATTGCCACTATTCGTGGTGACAATGACTATGACCAACAAGGCAAAAGAGATATAGGTACGCAGAAAAGAACGTCATGGGTCTCGATACCCATGTCGAACCCCCAAGGAGAAAGACCACGCCCTCCAATGCTACCGGTGCCAACGGTTCGGGCATACGCAGAGCAGATGTGCCTCCTTCCTAAAGCAATAGCATTACTCGGAATACCTGCGAAAGGAGGCAAAAGCAACAAGCGGGGTAAAAGAAAAGGTCAACAAGGCCGGGACTGTTCATCCCACACCCGCTCTGTCAAATTAAATGGACAGAAACCACAAGCTGCGTCCAACGTCCAACTCCAGCGAAGTCAGCTCAAACTTCGTCTGCAAGCACGACCTAGACGTAATCCTAGTGGGTGAAACACATTTAAAGGCGAGTCGGACTATTTTTATTTTCGTTTTTTTCGCATTAAAAGAGAGAGACATCGGGAGACTTCCCTTTATTACCTGATGAAAGGTATACCCCTTCAGTCCTATTAAATATTTCAGTGTGAACAGATATGGAGAGCAAACAAGTGAAAACAAGAAAGTTTATTGTTTCCTAACACATAAAAAATCCGCGAGTGTTTGGGGAGCTGAACGATGCCCATTGTTGGTTTACCAAAATTGTTACGTGGAAGAAGGAAATTAACCATAAACAATCGATCAGAACCAATTAAAAGGTTTCTTTTATACTTATAATTATCTTCGCACAGCCTCGAGAATGGGTCAATAAACGGCCCGAAACGTCGGACAATTTAATATTGTTTCAATAGACCTATAACCTCAACCATAATTCTTTAATTATTATTTTCCAAAAAAATTTAATTTGGCAAGCAATTTGTTCTTGTGGAATAAAATCAAAAAAACTTAAGCAATTCTTAGCGCTTGGTGAAAACCCAATTTGATATAAAAGTTTCTTATCTCAAAGTCAAGGAATTCCTAACGTGAGGAATTGGTTGGTGAAAACCAAAAAATGTCACAATTAGACAACTAATGCCCTATTTCTTCACCTAGGATATCTCTAAGATAACCTATCAATAAGATAATTTAACGAAGCAGCAAATTATATTTCTGAGTGTTTTGTTTTGCTGCTGTGAAACAAAAAACAGATATATTCTCTATACAGGGTGTTTGTTTACATACATACATATACATACTATCGTCTATACATCGTCTATACATTTTTTGTATAATTAAAAAAATCATTTTGGAAATAATTGCATAAGTTCCATTTATTTTTTTAGAAACGTTCAAAAATTTACGGTTACCAACTTGCCGTAACTATAAAAATAATAAATGAAGTTAGGTTACGGTTTGTTTGGGAGTCTGCCGTAACTTTAACCACTTCCTAAAAGTTACGTTTGCCGTAACACATATTAAAATGAAGAATCATTTTTATTTATTCTTACATCAGCTTGTTAGTTCGGTCATCGTTTATCGTTTGTTTATTAATCATATTATTAGAAAACAGAAAAGTGAAAAAATGGTTTATTGTTCTGTGATAAATTGTTATAATACTAGTAAAGTTGCAACGTTACATAGATTACCATATTTGGACGAAGAGGTAATTAATTGACTCACTAACTAACAATGTTGCTAATATTTTAGTTATACAATGAATGGTTACGTAGAATACAAAGTTAAAAATTGTACGATACCCATCCTGAACAAGTTTATGTCTTCCCAGTTAACTTGTGAAGATCACAATCTAGAAACCATTTTAAAATCCGTAATTTCAAATTTTTTTAAAATATGGATTAGAAAAATTAATATGATTTTAAAAGGTCATCAGTCCACTTTTTGGGTGAGTGAACTTTGAAAACAATACGGGTCCAGTCCGAACAATGGCCAATCAGCGCTTTTTGAAATATATTTCAAATTAAAAATATGAAGAAGCTACTTTAATTGTTATATTTTTATAATATTAAATTTAAATAATATAATAAAATTAAGTTAATTTATTTTTTGTGTTTGTTTTAATCTGTGTAGTGATTATTATTGTGGATATTGAGATAACATGGAAAAGGTTTATCACCAGTGTGAATTTTCAAAGGCATTTTCAATACGTCTTACGTGAAAGTATTTTGTTTTACAAATTATTAACGTCGTTCATTTTTTAGATACATCGTAGGAGTTTACTGCTGCGGTATTAACTAAACAAGATCCCCTTACTAAGGGGAACTCACAAATTACTTTTGGTAAGCAATACTTTAAGAGAAATATTAACAAACGCCTTCGTGGTCACGTTCATTTTAACTTAACTAAAAAAATCATCGGCAGGAAGAACACAACGAACGATCAGAACACGCTCGACGCAGCGAACTTATTAATGGACTCCTCCGAGTTGCCTTGGCAGAATTCTAGTTCCAAAAGGAGCGGGGAAAGCATCAGCCCTCCGAAACTGGCCAAGAATGTTAGACCGGAGATGTTCATCAGGGCATTGTCAATACGTCTTTATATTCACTTGTATATCCACAAACTGCACCTTGAATAAATTTAAAGAGTCGAAATTTTATTCATTAGTTGAACAAAAATAATTACATCGGCAAACATATGAATTATTGAACGAAACAGCTGAATTATATTGATTTTAGTAAGATAAAATTATTTCAGATTAGTATGTTTATTTATTAAATTTGTTTTTATTTAGAAGAACAAACAGGCTTAGGTAATAAGGTGAAAATAATTACCAAAGATATTGATGACTACAACAGTGATGTCCGTGATGCGGACTTTCCTTCTCTTCGACCAAGTAGGCCAATTCAAAATTTTGCACGGATAACAACTCTACAATGAGTCAAGCCTTGCAACAAAGACCAAGTTTTAATCAACCAAATCATACCAATTTAATCCTATTTTAATAATGACAATACTAATCTTAAATTAAGACAAAGACTGGTCAAAAGTTATATTTGGTCAGTACTTCTGTACGGCGTGGAAACATGAACATTGAAGGTGAATGCTTTGAACAAACTAGAGGCATTGGAAGCGTGGATACATCGTAGAATGCTGAGAATTTCTTGGACACACCGATTTACAAATGAAGAGGTATTTCGACGTGCTGCAGCGGAACGGGAATTGGTGACAACGATCAAGTGCAGGAAGACTTGGGTCATGTGCTGCGGGGGGAGAAGTATGGGCGACTGCAACTGATCCTGAAGGGCAAAGTTGATGGCAAGCGAGGAGTAGGAAGAAGGCAGATGTCCTGGCTAAAAAATATACGCGAATGGTCCGGAATTCGAAGTGCCGGCGAACTGTTTAGGCTGGCGTAGGATCTAGGAGCTTTCTCTATAGTAATTACCAACGTCCGGCGGACCGGATATGGCACATAAAGAAGAAGAAGGAGGCACAGGAGGTGGCCCACCAATCGAACAACTTACAAAGTTTGAAGATCGAGTGGAACATTTAATTGCTAATGAGGCAATTTCAGGTCTACCAACACCAGAGGGGGGAACGATCCCATCCACTTCTAACCTTATGTTTAGTGATGGTGAAGAAGAAATGGACCTGACTGTGGTAAGTAAGAAATAAAAATTCAATTTACCTTATTTTTCTTTAGCCACCAGTTAGACTCGGAACACGGAATAGAAAATCGAGCGTTACTTCAAACGAAGGTATATTACATGAACGATCATAATATAAAATAAATAATTTCTGTTTTATAGAGAGGCCATTGTCCAAGCGGAGGACAAGCAACAAGCAGGAAACGGTTGAAAAATTTACAGATATTCAACAGCAGCAAACCAATGCTGTTTTAGAAATAAATGAAACCTTAAAAAAAATAGCCCATGCAATGTAAAGGATTGCAAATAATTTAGAAAATCATTCACGAAAAGAGTAATTTTTTATATATTAAAATAGTTATGTACATATTGATTTCGTGTTATTACTCCTTCTTGCCGATATTCATTATTCGGTCTAGGACAATTAGGCGCAACCGAATAGGCCCAGCCAAATAGGCGCGGGACATATAGGCGCAGAGCCATTTAGGCGCGATGCCCCTGGATACGGATGATGACGATGCTTTTGTAAGCAGAAAGAGAATCAGGAAACCCCTTTCGTTCCTTGACGAATATGAAAATGATACTGGCAATCACTTTGTTTAATAAGCAAACTGATCTGGATATTCCAATTGATCCCGACCCTAGTTCCCAACCAGATGCAACATGTTCACCCCGTCTTTCTTTGAATCGTATCCTACGCACCCAAACCGATAACATTAGCCATTCACCTGGAAATTTGTCCGTACCCCCTTCGACTACATTATCTGGTTTGCAAAATAAAATTTATTCGATTTCTGCTGCAAGCAGCGCGGTCCATAGCTCGGGATCATTGAGAAGCTCGTCTTTGTCACGTACTTCAAAATTTGTTAATTTTTCTATTTTTATCATCACGTTTACTTGTACGATAGCTACAGTGAGTAAAAAAACAAGTTGGACACCTAAGAAAATTTTAGTAAATCGTTTGTATTTCAATTATTTCTGCAGAAAATGAATTAATTTTCTTGATGATGAAAAACGAATTAATTGAAATGTATCACTGGATAAGTATTATTGTACAAGTGCATTATAAAACCTATATGGACGTATGGTATCCAACTCTGGGGATCAGCTAGCAACTCAAACATCGCGATAATCCAAAAATACCAATCAAAAGTACTCCGCACCATCACTAACGCACCTTGGTACATAACAAACGAAACAATTCACAACAATCTTCAAATAAAAACTGTGAAAAGTGAAATACAGACCTATAGTGAAAAACAGGTACATTCTCAAACAGATCTCAAACGTTTGAGCTTCCATTTTTATCGTTTGAACCACAACCGTCGCGGAGTTATTCGCGAAAACTTTGGGAGGGGGGGGCTGGAGAAATGCAGCCCCCCATAGCAAATTTTTTAGTAAAATTGGTCTCAAAGGTTTGAGCTTCAATGAGCTTCCATTTTTATCGTTTGAACCACAACCGTCGCGGAGTCTCAAACGTTTGAGGAACGACATTTTCAACGAATTAGTGGAAGATAGGTTCAAATGTGACTGTGAAATATGTAGGCAAAAGTTTGCAAACTTGCAAAAGTAGTACTTTGTCTACAAAAAAAATGCAACAAACGGGTGAGCAACATGCAAAATACCCCAATGTACTATGCAGAGATGCACAGTATATTGGGGCATAAGCATAAAAGTAATCCCGTGGGGTTGATTGATAGCCTTTCACAACCCTCTACATCGCGTCAGGTAAGCTAATAACATTTATTTGTTGCTATTAACAAATAAATACAATTATTTTCCTATTACAGGAACCTAATGAACCACAGTTCTCAGAGGCGGGGCTGGAGAACGACGATGACAGTGTTTTTGGTGATCATTTGAACGAAACACCAAGTCGTTCAGCAAAAAATAGATTTAATATTAGCTCTCAAAGTGTACGACCAAGATCCATAAATCAACAAATATTAGATTTAATGGTTTTGCATCGTGCCGAAAATAAAGAAGAACGCCAAAGAAATATAACCACCTTTGAAAACTTGATAAATGCGCAAAATAGGCAAAGATCAAGATTGCTGGACATAATGCAAACTTTAGTTAAATTAAAAAGCTAAAAAATAATATAGGTCTGTTTCTAGTTCTGGTATGTACTTACTGACTAATTTATAATTAAATTAAAATTTAATTTTTATTGTTTTTAGGTGTTTATGCTACACAACATCGTTAGGGATGCTACCAATTGCTCAGATTTTGAAAAAATTTTAAAATTAATTATTCAAAAGCTGTTTGAAATTGATTTGTTTGTTATTTCAAATGTTTGTGATCAGGGAGCTAATACTATTGTTGCAATAAAAAATTTAATTCAACTTGTACGGTTGTCACAAAGTTGTAACAAGCTTGTCAAGCATGTGACAATATTGCGACAATCTTGTCAAATTTACGTGCTATCTGGGATGTCATCTCTGATACCAATTGGCGTGAATTCAGGCAAGAATGTTCCAACAAAACACCCATAACTCCGAACATCAATTCTGTGCAAGAAGTGGACTATGAAGTTGCTAAATTCACCATTCAATTCAATACAGAAGCTCACCAAGTTACCACCAAAACTAAAAAGGTTCGAAACAAATTTGTCCCAGATCAAACAATTGATGATCTCAAAGGACGACGTAATAAAGCTCGACGTAAGTGGTTGGCCTAATTGTTTTAACATTTATTTTAAACTTTATTTGTTGTAGCCATGTTGGAAGGAATTCCAACTACTACTAAACTGGACCCACCATCCAAAGGGATTTCCAGGAACCTGAGTAAGGTGTATTCCAAAATACCACTGACCAAAAGCTTTTGTGGCTTTACTAAATTATCCACTAAACAAGTCAACTCGATGGCATCACCTAAAAAATCTGTCACCACTTTACCTTGCGACGGTAATTTGAAAAGGGCTTGCGATGACAACGACTCGCCGAAGCAGAAAACTAAGAAAGCGAATAACGAATTCCTCTTCGGAACCGTTTCTCGGCACTTGCAAAAGATTCAACCACTCCGATGGAGTACTCTACCACACAAATCGCATCGATCACAGACCACAGCAAGGAGAAATGGGTAAGTACCGATACTAATGCTCTTCTTCCACAGCCACTAGCGCCTAAGAAAATCAAGCCGACGCCCATAATCAAACGCGGTGTTTATGGCAACAAAGATTATAAAGATACCTTCAAGAATATCAAAGATACTGTGAAGAATCATTTCACAATTAAAAACCTTGGTTCGCAGACCAAGGTAACTGTTGAAAACGAATTATGTTCGGCTGACGACAGATCTTCAAAGTAATAATATCGAATACTTTTCGTATGGTACGGAAGATTCGAAGAGAAGTTCGTTTGTTCTGAAAGGGACCAACAAACTCGACACCGACGACATCCTGCTAGATCTGCAAGAACAAGGCCTTAAACCCGAAGCTTGCCGGCTCCTAGCCAGTAAAACTAACAACAAGCCGATCCTGTATCCAAAATACAGGATATCGTTTGCCAACGGAACCACTCTCCAGCAGGTGAGAAGGATCCGATACATTCAACACAACACCTGCTACTGGGAACCTACAAACCCCAGAACCATCATGCAGTGTGGTAACTGCTTAGATTTCGGACACGGCAGCCGATATTGCTTTGCAAAAGCAGTGTGCGGCCACTGCAGCAATGGGCACAATACATGGAATTGCCCAACTCAGGAAGAATCTCCTTTATGTGCCAATTGCAAAGGAGATCACAGGGCTGCATCCCAAATGTGCCCTAATTACATAGAAGCAGAGAGAAAAGCCAATGACAAAAGACCAACCAAAGTCGCAAGGCTACCAAAAGAGTTGCCGACAGGAAACGGGAAGAGTTTATAAACAACCTGGCCAACTTCCGGATTTACCTCAACAAACCGAGCCATACCGTCTCTGATGGAAATCACGGCCACTCCGCCAACACAACAATTCAACCACCAGTGGCCGCAACGTGACCACCCGGGAGACCCATACCCCCACGACAGCCACCACCATCACAACCGATACCAAATTCAAACGACTTTCAAACATTCATGAAAGAACTCGAAGAGCTCAATCGAATGTTTGATTTTAAAAATAACGAACATGGTAATTCAGCTAAAGGCGGACTTATCTCGGGCCAATGGCGCATTAAGCTATCGAGGCTATTAAAAGGCAGATGATGCATTTGCAGCTATTAAAATTTGACCCATGGTTAAAAAGGCAATAAAAGAATTAAAATAGCCCACTGGAATGCCACCAGCATAGTGAATAAAAAGGAAGAAATGGAGGACTTCCTTTTAACCAACACTATAGACATCGCACTTATCAGTGAAACCTGGGTTAAGCCCAATGTCAAATTTAAACTCAAAAGTACCACTGTCGCAGATTGGACAGGGTAGCCCGGGGAGGAGGTGTTGCTATTCTGATAAAAAAAGGCATCCCCACGAAACCACAAAACCCGAGACTTCCCAAAACCTGGAAATCATCACTATAAAAATTAAAACAAATCCGCCTCTTCACATCGGCGCAGCCTACAACCCTCCAGAGGAACACGAACATTTCAAAGAAGACCTGCAAGTGTTCCTGGGCCAATACCCCAACATCGTCATTGGAGGAAACTTCAATGCCAATCACTCGTTTTGGAACTGCAACAGTAACAACCGCTGCGGTACTATCCTGCGAGACCTTTCCCTCGAGAAGAACTTCTCAATTGTTTACCCGCCCGAACACACTTATTTTCAAGGGCCTAATTTCCAACCGTCCACGCTCGACTTTTTCCTCCTCCAAGGAGTCGGCCGCTACACCACACCATCGGTCCTAGAAAACCTTCCGTCAAACCACTATCCAGTGGTAATGACACTTTCCTTAAACTGTGATCTCTACGAAGAGAAATACGCTCCACCGATTGGCAGAAATATAAACAACTCTGCAACGATCGAATACAAATCAAAACCGATCTTATCAATAATTCCGACATCGATGAATCCATCACAACAGTTACCGAGCTAATGCAGTCGACTTTCAACGATGCAACCACCAAAAAAACAGTGAAATAATATTTCAAGATCGATCCAACTATCAGACGACTTAAAACACTCCGCAATTGGGAAAGAAACAGTGGCTTCGCACGGGCGACGTAACCCATCGCATCGCGAAAATCACTAACCGATGAAATCCAACAAGTTCTTCAAACGGAACGACATCGGCAATGGTCAAAACTTACTGAAAATCTTGCTTTCCGGGACAACTCCCTTTGGCAAGTGTACAAAAACCTAAAAAACAAGCGCGATCCAATCCCAATTATTGAAACCAGCGCCAACGTAATCTTGTACACAGATAGAGACAAAGTGGTAAATGACTGCGAAAAAATGTTGCGCGCACGCTATATATGCCGCCGCCGAGCCGCCAAGCCGGTTGGCGCGTTCTTTCGACGGGGCGGAGCCTGCGCGCGCGACGCGTTCGTTATATAAACTAAACCTGGGGGTGCCCTGCAAAATTAAACCTCTTAAAGTCGTCATCCGCGGCATACCCACCACGATCCCGGTGGATAAAATTAAGGAAGACCTGGCCGCCCAAGGCTTCCCAGTAGACACGGCCGCCAGGATGCACCGAGGGAGGGACAGAAGGCCCTTCCCCTTAATAATGGTCATGCGCAACGCTGCTGCCGCTCAGGAGCCCGCTGCGTCAAATGAGCAGGTAGCCACTTGACGTCAGATTGCGTCAAAACGAAAGACACACCAGCCACCTGCGCGAACTGCGGAGGAAATCACCCTGCAAATTACCAGGGATGCTCCAGCTACCCCAAGCTAAAAAGAAAACCTACGAGATGGAGCCCTGAACGCCCAAACCTCGAACCAAGATTTCGGCCCCACCGAGCAACACCGGAATTTACAAACGCCCACAGGACCCAAACCCAGCCAGAACCCAACTGGACAAGACCAGAAGCCACCCCAATCCCGAGCCAGCCCGCTCCCCCCCCACGGAGGACGCCCAGGCCAAAATTACACCCGAAGCCCTCGCCTACATTTTAGCAGAACTTACGAGACAAGGCATTAACAGGCCCATGATCGCGAGAGTAATAGCAAATTTCAAGATTACTAGCTGCCCGCAATAAATACCATACCATCCAGCCTCCATGTCCTAATTTCCAACCGTCCACGCTCGACTTCTTCCTCCTCCAAGGAGTTGGCCGCTACACCACACCATCGGTCCTAGAAGACCTTCCGTCAAACCACTATCCAGTGGTAATGACACTTTCCTTAAACTGCGATCTCTACGAAAGAGAAATACACACCACCGATTGGCAGAAATACAAACAACTCTGCAACGATCGAATCCAAATAAAAACCGATCTTGTCAATAACTCCGACAACGATGAATCCATCACCAAAGTTACCGAGGTAATGCAGTCGGCTTTCAACGATGCAACCACCAAAAAAACAGTGAGAGAATCTTTCAAGATCGATCTGGCCATCAGACGACTTAAAACTCTCCGCAATCGGGAAAAGAAGCAGTGGCTCCGCACTGGCGACGTAACCCATCGCATCGCGAAGAATCACTTAACCGATGAAATCCAACAACTTCTTCAAACGGAACGACATCGGCAATGGGCAAAACTCATTGAAAATCTTGCTTTCCAGGACAACTCCTTTTGGCAAGTGTACAAAAACCTAAAAAACAAGCGCGATCCAATCCCAATTATTGAAACCAGCGCCAACGTAGTTTTGTACACAGATAGAGACAAAGCGGAAGCATTGCAAATATCTTCCTCGATGCGCACAGCAAGACCATCCACAACGCCTCTCCCATGGATGACGATATAAATAGTAATTTCGAGAACTTTTGAGAACTTAATGACAACGAGTTCATCGAAAATTGTCAAAATCGTGAGAGGCCTAAAAAACAGAATAGCTCCTGGATTGGACGGCATCTCCAACAGACAAATTAAATACCTTCCAAGAAAAGGAATATGCCAACTCTATTATATCTGCTGACGACTTGAAAATATTTCGATCTATATCAACAACTGACGACTGCCTAAGACTGCAAGAAGCTATCAATAAGATTGAATGCTGGTGTGTTGTAAACAAATTAAAACTAAATATTAGTAAATGCTACGTTATGACATACTCAACAAAAGCAAGTACGATCACATATTCTTACAAAATTGCTGGAAACGAAGTTACTAGATGTAACGAATACAAAGATCTAGGAATTTTATTTGATAACCAGTTAAGTTTTGCAAGTCATATAGAAAATACAGTCAACAAAGCCCTAAAAACTCTTGGGTTTATTCTTAGAAGTTGCGCTGACTTTTCAAATCTTCGTTGCATTAAAATTCTTTATTTTGCATATGTCAGGAGTATCTTAGAATACGGATCGCTCATCTGGTACCCAATCTATGACAAACACAAAATCTTCTTGAATCTGTCCAACGCCGTTTCTTAAAGTATATCTACTTGAAAACGCACGATAAGTATCCTGAACGTGGATTCGATCATAAAATTCTTTTAAATGAATTCAATTTTGAGTGTCTTGATAATCGCAGATACGTAACATCTGTGTTATTCTTGCATGGATTAATCCACAGCAAAATTGTGTGCCCCGACATCTTAAACGAACTTAAGTTACTTCCAGCAAGAGCTGCTCGTCGTAATAATGAGATATTTTACATAACCAGCTACAGAACAAATATAATGAAGAAGTGTCCCATAAACATCATATGCACCAACACAAATAAAATATCCAGTCTCTGTGATATATATCTCGACAATGTTAGTACAACTAGAAATGCCACGTATGAACACCTGAGAACAGCATCAAATCTCTATTAACGTATTGTTATCATATTGTATTAATTTACTGTATATATTGTTGTATATATTAATTGTATTATATTTCCTGTTATTGGGTGTTAACCTGTTGTGAAATAAATTATTATTATTATATCTTCCCTCCTGTCTGTTGAACTGTTACTTTCCTTCGCAATTGAAGCTAGTCAAGATAATCGCGCTGCCGAAACCCAATAAGGCCAGAAATGTCGCCATTAATTACCGACCCATCAAACTCCCCGAGAAGATTATATTGGAGGAGCTGAAATATCACTTATTAGAAAATTACATGCTAGTTGTGACGTTACCTACGAGAAGAACTACGACATACAAAACAATCTAAACAGATTTAGAGCTAAATGCGGCACAATCCATAAACACTTAAAAAATAAAACTACAAGAGATACCCGTCTAAAATTCTATAAAACTGCAGCAATACCTACATTGACCTACGGATGCAAAGCATGGGTCATTGGAAGAAGAGACGAAGGCAGAATACAAGCAGCAGATATGCAATTCCTTAGAGAAACAAAAGGATGCACTAAAACAAACAGAATACGAAATGAAGACATAAGACACGAACTTATGATTGAACCTTTGCTGAAACACATTAAAACATACAGACAGCGATGGTGTCAACATATGGAAAGGATGGATAACCGCAGACCAGTAAAGCTGATAATGGAATACCATCCTAAAGGAAAAAGAGACGTTAGGCGACCGAGGAAACGATGGACGCCGGAACAGGCTTTAGCCTAATCCAGGAAGTTTGATGATGATGACATGCTAGTCAATGAGCAGTTTGGTTTCAGAGCAAAACACAACACAACCCATCAAGTTGCAAGAATCAAAGAGGATTACGCTCGAGAGACACGTAAACCGTGACATGGGAAAGGTGTTACTAGATCTCGAAAAGGCATTTGATGTAGTTAGTCATAAAAAATTATTATAAAAATTAGTGAAGCAAGTTAAAGCACCCATTAACTTAATCAAAATTATTGCTCACTACCTGGAAAATAGACAATTCTTCGTCAACGTTAATTAACGAACTCCTCGGTATTCAACATCCCAGCGGGTGTACCCCAAGGGTCTTTATTGGCACCGACTACGTTATCATGTTTTTACAAGCCAATATTTTTTCGTTTTTATAATAATTTTTAAAATGTAAAATCCGAAGATGGCTAGTGCGCGACATGAGTACAACTTCGGAATTAATCGTGTCAAAAACGCTTAGCGTTTTTGTAGAGATTCATGTACGAATGAATATTTGTCTACGAAATGAAACGATTTTTGTTATGATAACGAAAAAGTTACAGGGGCGTAAGGGTTCTCAGAAATCTGCGTGCCCCAAACGTTTAGTTGCAGCTTTTGAAGCGAGGACGTGTTAAAATTTGTGATTGCGTATTTTAAAATATTTTAAATAATAAATATGCCGAAAACAAAGGAGCTTTCAACCGAAATACGTTGGAAAATTATGAGTATGCATAAAGATGGCAAGCCAAATACAGAAATTGCAAGAGATTGACTACTGTCAATAAATTCATAAGTACCAGTAGTGTTTTCTGAGTGTTATAGACGTACAATAGACGCAAAACCTCACACAAAATTGTGTCTGAAATTCATCTCAATTGACCTGAACCGATTAGTGTCACAACTGTGACCTTGTAGTGCATGTCTCTTTGGGCACATAGTGGTAAGGAAGTCATTATTAAAAAGTTAAAATAAAAATAAGAGGCTATAGTTCGGTTATTGCTGTCAAACACATGATCAAGGTTGGAACTCCGAAACCTGGCTGGCTAACGGATACCATCAAACTCATGATCAAGCTTCGAGAACAAGCTCACCTACAGTTTGTTCGAACTAAGAATGTGAACCATTTTGCATCGTGTAAAGAGCTTCGTAATTTAGTGTCCCAAGCCATAAAAAATGAGGAAAAAGCATTTTATAAATACGAAATCGAAGCCTGCGAAAAGAATCCCAAGAAATTATGGAAGTTCTTCAAACGTGGCAATATCCATCGCAAACCTATGAACAAAGTTGATTTGGACAAGGTGGATCTTAATGCTCTGAACAAGCATTTCGTTAATGTTGCTCCTTCTACTAAAGTTGATCAAATATACATTGACTTCTACACCACCAATAAATACCCGCTAACTACCAATGAACTGGTTTTCCACCATGTTTCTCCGGAGGAAGTAGCCAATACAGTTTGAAAATGAAGTTAACAGCTGCTGGTGTGGATAACATCAATGCCAGAATGTTAAATCCATAGACTATTAGAAAGAATGGACACAGCTATTTACATATTTTAGTGTAACCATGATCATGTGACCAAAACCGTGTTTTTGTTTTGAAATGCTTGTTATGATCTACAGTACATTATGCCTGTTAATAGGGTTAGGTTGTCCGCATTTCAGAAAATTTATTTTTATCTTGAAAAATATAGCTCCGTTATAAATTTATACTGCTGAATATGTTGTGTATAGTGTGTAAAAAGTCAAAACTTAACGAAAAAGTTGTTATTTTTCGTAGGTAAGTAAATTGTTATAATGTATACTATTTCAGTGGCGCACAATAAATTTTTTAGGATTTCGAAAACAATTTGTTTAACGTGTCTTTCAAGTAATTTGAGTGCCTCGGTAATATGAAATTATAAAATTTTATTTTATTATTTAAAATGAATTTTATTCGTTGTTTACATGTTGAAACCTAATTTTAATTTGACATTGAATCCAAGTACCTGCGAACCCACACGCACGCCTGGGGACATACAAAACAAACATCAGGACTTTGTTTACCTCCCGCCTTTCTTATCAATGCCGAACGATGGCATCAAAACGTTATGTGTATTCGAATAGGACATGCTATGTCCATTCTTTCTATAGTCTATGGTTAAATCTGATTCTTCCCTACTGTCTGGACAGTTTAACCGACTTTATTAACGCATGCATGGCAAACTCAACTGTACCGGGGTGTGAAAAATCTACCATTCTTCCCATACCTAAAGTGCCCAACGCCAGCAATTTTGATGAACTACGGCCTATCAACATCTTGCCTGCCCTCTCTAAAGTGTTAGAAAAGATTATGTATCGTCAACTCCTTGAACACGTAACAGTCAATAAAGTGTTACCTGAGCACCAGTCCGGATTCCGGAAAAAGCATAGCACCGCCACTGCTCTGTCGAAAATAACAAATGATATCTGCACCAACATTGATGACTCGAAGGTAACAGTAGCCTCGATCCTCGACTTTAGTAAGTCATCACGTCACGCGTTAAATGGAATAACTTCCTCTCCGATCAACTCACGGTAACAAAGGTGTTCCGCAAGGTAGTCTTTTAGGTCCATTGCTTTTCTCAATTTACACTGCTGATCTTCCTTCTGTTCTTACCAAGGAGTGCAGCTTCCACATGTATGCAGATGATACTCAACTATACGTATCCGACTATCCTAGCAACATTAACGAAATCATTGGAACCCTAAACCACAATCTGGATTCAGTGCTCAAATGGTCAACAAAGAACGGACTGATTCTGAACCCCACCAAAACTCAAAGTATTTGCTTTGATAGTCACAATGGATACAAAACGGCAATGGAAAATCGAAGACTTGATGTGAAACTCAATGCAACGGAAACCCTACCAGTTTTAGCGGGGAGCATGCCCTGCGATCTGACAGTTAGAACGAGGAGAGACATATTATATGTCTGAAAGAATGGGATCCCTCCGACGCCTGGGGACCTGACCACAGAAAAAGACAGAGCTGGGACTCGAATGACCTTCAAGAACACGCTCAGAAGAAAAGCAACAGAAGAGTGGCAAGCAATATGGGATGAGAGTGAAAAAGGAAGAGTAACCTATGCTTTCATAAACGAGGTAGGCTTTGCTGAAGAACGTAGCTGGTTTAACTTGGAAATGACCACCAGCTTGGGCAGCTTAAATCAGAACCTACAAAAACTAAACCTAGCAGACACGAATGAGTGCGATTGTGGGCAGGCAGAGACATTGTTTATTTCTACATTAATATGATGCTTGAAAATTCAAAATTGATCGCAGAATTGCACAAATTCAAGAAAGACGATTTAATCGATTTGCTAATTACTAAAAGGTTATCAGAGAAGCATAAGGATAATGTTATTTTATCCAATTGGTATTCTGAAGGCTCTTCGACAATTTACAACGATCTAATTGATTCCATGAAACAGCAAATTCAAAGTTTGAAGGAGCTTATTAGTGAAAAATCTCTTAATAATAGTTTGTTACTGGAGAAGGTAAACGAATTCGCGCGTCAATCCACGCGGACGCATGACAATTCGCTCAACTTGAACGCAACACGTGGTGTAGGTATGAACGTATCCCCAATTGCTCAACATGTTGTTGAAAGTGAGGTTAAGGATAACTCACCGGTTGCCTTCATATGCCTCGAAATCCCCATAGTCGTCGGTAGGGTGTTGTTCTGAACCCCCGTTCTGCATTACATCAATAAATTCCTCAAATACATACGCTCAGCTAAACTGAGCGTACGATTAGGAGGCTGTTCATCGTTGTTTGAAGTACGGGGCGATGGTGAGCGAGGGCTGGTTGTCGGTGTGCTGGTAGGGGCCGATACTTCGCCTTCTTCTTCATCCTCCGACCCGAAAAGAGTAATCAGGCGAAGTCTTATGTTGTTGTTTAAATCTTCATCATGCCCAATCCGGTTTGAATCATAAACATCTTCTTGCCGATTAACGGCAACACTTTCCCCACTAGTAATAGTAATGTATCTAGTATTCATCATAGTAGTAACAATTCAAGTGAAACTGATGTGAACAGTTTTCACTCAGCACACTATCTTTGTCTTCCGAAACTTCGAAACAAATAGAACAAATCACGGCTTCAACTGACATATTGAAAAAAGTAGAAGTGGCTGTACGAATGAATTAGACGGCTTAGCAAACACAGCTATTATTAACATCGTGCTGAGTGATAATGATAAGAAAATATTGCGATAGTTTTGAAGGTTGTTCATCTTTTAGTTTTATTGCAATTAATATCGACAGGTAGATTTTCTTGTCGGACTTTATGTTTTTAATAAGTTGATTTGTGTTTTGTTTATTGTAGTTGTTTGGGAGATTGTTGAAAAACCGAATCGCGTCGACGAATATAATAATTAAGCATTTATTTTGTTTTATTTTCATGACCAGACAAGAATATATCTCAAAGTTGTTAGAACATTGTATACGCTTGCTCGAATTAATAGAACAAATAATTACGCCGAAGCAAGCTTGTCATGGCAAATTAAAAGCATTCTTATTTATGGAGCAGAAACATGGGAAACAAGAGAACAAAAATAAAAAGAAACGTCACGTTAGCGACGTGACGGAAATGGTTTTATTAAGATGATGTTGTGCAATAAGGACTGCAACATGTACGTATTAGAAAGAAGTAAACGATGATGAAGGTAATTGAAAGAGAGTTTATATGAAAAAAATTTACGTTGGGTAAATTTATCAAACAGTATGATGTTTTGTACCAAGGGGAGTACAAAAATATAACAGTTTCAAGAACTTTAAAATCTACGGGCAGGTAAAATATACTATTTATATAAATTTTATTTTAAATCAAATAGGTATTGCTATTTCAGTGTAAGGATCCATCAGTTCCATCAATTTCTCAAGAACACTTAAAATCATGTAAATTTAAGTACGGTACAGAACCATTCTGGGATCTGATCTTAGCGATGTTCTAATAAAATTGTGCCCGGTAGAAGCCGATGTAATAATGTTTACTAATCCACCTAGAAAACATTATAAGGCAGCATGTCTACATTTCCTTAAAAAAATTCCAATTCATCAATAAAACCTTTTATTAAAACAAATTAGCTGTCTAAATCCCAAAAATATTTGTGTAACATCAATTGCGGCGATTATACAAATCGCCAAAACTATTCCTATTGGAATTAAATTTAAACAATGCCGAAGAACCAAAACGTGTTGACCATTTTTGACGAGACAAATATAAAAATTCAGTAGTTGTCTATCATTACTACATGGTAATGCAGAAGTAAAAAAAGTTTTTTCTCTTTCTACGGGAATAATTACCGGTGATAGAACTTCATTACACGAAAGAACTTTAAATTCAATATTGATTGTGGCAGATGCTATAAAAACGTAGACATTATAACAAATATAAATATAAATAATAAAGACAATATAAATAATAAATCACCTATATATGCAAAGGACAACGATAACAAATTTTGTGTGAATTACGCTTATTAAAGTGTTTATGATTGTTTTTCTGAAATCGATTGAATTTTCTTTTTATTGAACATTTGATTTAAAATACCCGCAAGATAATGCGGTAAAAATTTGAGGTTATACACATTGAGGTTATGTTTATAAAAATTAACATCAATGGAAAATAATAAAGTTGCTATTGAGCTTAAAAGGCTACTCAAAGAAGAATTAATCGAGTTATTAATTAGTAGCCGTTTAGTGGATAAATGGCAAGATAATGCAATTTTGTTCGAATTCGCAAATTCAAGAAATGTAAATACACGTGTTACCGATGCCGACCTGGAACATAACGCTATTATAGCATGTTTGAAGGAGCAAATAAATGTGATGCAGGAACTTATGTCCGAAAAATCATTGTGCAACAAATTATTGCTAGAAAAAATTGATTCACTTGAAGCAAATAAAACGAACGCGCATAAACGCAATATTAACAGTGGAGATTCTGCCTTAATTGATGGACGTGTTATACATCAGCAACCTGTATTACCGACGTACAATAACAACTTATTTAACCTTAAAAATAAGAAAATCAACCGTACTAACGCAAAACTAACGCAAAAAGGATTTGTATTCTAAGAGTTGGAATAAAGGAGTATGTTACCTTTAACAGAAGATGTAATAAAAATGAATGAGTTTATGGTTAATGCAGAAGTAAAGTGGTCCGAAAAATTACAGAAGGATCAAAATAATACATCATATCGCAACTGTAGTAAAGTTATACTTGCCTATGTCATTCTTTTGAACAGAAAACGTTCCGGTGAAGAGCAAAGAATTACAATAGAAGACTATTTAAGGAAACAAGACGAATCTGGAGTTCAAGATGTATATCAATCACTGACAGAAAGAGTATTGGTTAAATATAAAAAGATTTGTAATTCGCGGAAGAAAAGGTAGATCTGTACCTGGAATAGCTTTAACCAACATCATAGTGACGATTCCGCAGTTAGCAGATGTCTTGCCGGATAATGCAGTCGAACAGCGTTGGATCGAAGTGTACGAGGAGCTGCTTACAATGAATATAGGTGCTGAAGAGCTTATCAAGTTTGTAAGTTATCAATTTCAAATATTTTTATAATTGAATGACCTGGTTAATCCGCATTGACTGCATAATATGAAAACTTTATACTGGCATAACCGTGCAGTTTTTAAATTATAGTCCGATATTTTCAAAATCGGCTATGATATCTACTAGATTATAGTGTATATATAATTAAATAATTTTTGTTTTTTTTCAGATGATCTTTGAAGTAAGGCCAGTGGGTACGGTCGACGCAAATTTTTTACTGCGCTCCATGGATCGTATAATATCCTTCTATATTTTTAATATTTATAAATAAATAAAATTAAACATATTTCTGAATATGTAAAATTTTGGATAGTTAAACTCCCAATCTAAAATTTCAAATAGTTTTCCTAGAAAAATGCACAAAATGACCTTTGAATTCTAGCTGGAATCAAGCTTACAACACTGTCACGGCAAGCTTGATTCAAGCAAGTTTTGCTATCTGAGTTCTTATTCCAAAATTATACTATTACACATTTGGGCAATATATACTTTATTAGAAACGAATTTTGTAGATCACTATTCTACGTTTCAAGATTAAATGTAATAAAAAATTATTTCAAGTGCACACGTCTACACTAAACATATTTTATTCGACGTATACCATAATCCAAAATTACATTATTCCACATTTGGCAACTTATACGTATATTATACAAATTTTCTAGATCATTATTATACGTTTCCAAATTAAATTAAAAAAATATTTTAAGTGCATACGTCTATGTACTATATACTACTATATACTACTCTGTATTTGGAATATTTAGATGTTTTATATACATTTATTAAACGAATTTTCCAATCCAAATTTCTACGATATTGGATTATAATAACCAAGAAAAACGCTTTAAATATATTTCGTAGATCATAATTTTACCATAACGTATGGTGAATAAAATACGAACAAAGTATAGAATAAACAAAAACATGTGCAAAAAAATTATTTTAAATTAAGTTTTATTTATTTTTATGCTTCCATGTTAAAGAACACTTACAAAAAAAATTGGCTCCGTCGCGATTTGTTTTCCTAATTTTCTTTGGTAGTTCACTCATTGACCTCTGAATACCCTTTGTATTTGTGGTTTTCAGCTCCTTTTTTATTTATAGAATTAAGTAATCAACATTTTTTACTTTGTATCCGTTTTCGTTAACTTTTATTTTCAGATTAGCCCAAAAAGTTTCAATAGATCGCAATTGTGGAACATTTGGGAGGTTCATTTTCTTTGGCTCAAGTTCTATTTTTTTATTCTTCAAATTCTCTATTGTGGATTTCGCGTTATGTGAGGACGCCAAATCCGGCCAAAAATTATTTTTCTTTTGATAATATTTTTCGATAAAATTGCTAAGTGCTGGAACACATTTTCGTTGTAAACTTGGGCATTCATAGCTACACCACCTTTAAAAAACTGCTTCGCTGACACCACGTTCGCTTATGGCTAACCACAACAAAACTTTTCCTGGAAACTTTGTCTTACAAATAAATTTAGCTTTTTTGGTTTCTTTGTGACTGGAAGACTCAAAATAATGTTTTGGCTGCCATTCATTTCCTTCCACGGTAAAATATGAGTCGTCATCCTTCACGCATTTGTACTCTGATGAGCAAGAAAAGTAATTTCTGGACAGCTCGCGTAACCTGCATTTATACCCTTCTGTTGTGTTTCAGCAGTAAATGGTGCTATTTTTTTCTTCTTTTTCTGGACTCCCATCGATTCTAAATATTTCTTAATTGTGTTTTTGTCAAAATTATATTTCTTACCCAATTGGCGATAAAATTTACACTGCAACCTGCTGTTTCACTTTTTAGTTTTAACCGAACTTTGGAGTCTTGCAAACTACATTTCCAACCTAATCCACATTTTCTTTCAATTGATTTATTATTCTTAAATAAGTTTATTGTCGTGTAGATAAATTTTTTTGAAACCCATGTCCTTAAAATGCCTAAAATTTCTTTTTAATTTTGTTTGAATTTTCTTCACAAAATTTACAAATTAATTTGTGGCGGTTTAGCACGTTTAGTGTCATTTTCATAACTAATTTTTAACTGACCAGAGCAATCTTAGTTTTGTTTTTATAAATAGACAGTACAGTTAACTTTGCCGTGTTTTTGTTTTTGTAAGAGTATTGTGTCGTTTTTTAATAACAGTGTTGTACGCGTTCGTATTTCATTCACCATACGTTATTAAAATCAACATCGTATAATATACGATTTATATGTTTACGTATATGTTAAATGTATATTAAACTTACCAAAATTAGACGTAAAATAAACTATATATACCAGCAATATACGATCGGGAATTACTTGGGTATTCAGTGAACCAAACCTCAAGAAACTTCAAAATTATTAACAACCACATTCAATCATTGGAAACACCAAATCCTGAAAACCTATCAACTGGTATCTTGTATTTGTTTTTGCACCCCTACAGCAAACACGATGTAAGTGAAATTTATAATAAAATTGTATGTGTAATTTATGTCATGTAAAATCCATGTAAATTAAGTAACCCTGTTAATTATCTTATATGCTGTCTTTGGTACGTTAAGATTCAATCTCTAACTTTGTCAACTTTTATAAACCAGAATTATTATTTTTACTCTTCTTTTAATAAATCCATAATTTAAAATCCTACCCTGTTTAATTTCTGTTACCAACAATAGGTTTTGTATATTTCCTAACTAATAGGTATGTGAAGCAAATCTGAAGTTACTGGCCGTAAATGCAAAACATCCTTCATCTGTTCATGCTGCCATATAAATGACATCGCTCGTACACAGTAGTAATAAGAATAATAAATTAGAACAATAAGAAGAAACAATTATATTGTTAAGAGACAAATTAAATGTACCCATCGTAGACTGCATTGCATTTTTAAAAGCGAGAAGTATAAAATAGATTATTGTGTATATTATTCATTTTATTATTATTCTTTAGCGATACAGATTCAGTGAAGATGAGTAAACTTTAAAAAAAATTTAAAAATTTAAAAATATTGATGCAGTGAGTGATACATAGGGTAAATGGGACGTCAGTCTGTTTTTTTTCACGTCTCAAATGATCTCTGGTTTGCGACATTTTATGGTAATTTATGGGTCATTTAAACGTCGATATATTTGTCAGCTCACCACGTCATCACAAATTCACCATAGATCAAGATATAAAGCCGACGGAAAATCTATAGGAAATTATCAAAACTTGATTAATTTAACTTGTACTTTGGTAAAACAAGTACTTGCATTTTGTAGACACGATGAAACAATTTAATATAACAATTTAATAATTTTGTTAAGATTCTCACAAATACTTAATGAAGTCCCAAAGACTTCCGAAAATTCCTAAAAATTTCCCAAGATTTCAATCCAATTCCATAAATTATTTAACAATTTATTCTAAAAATCAGTTTTTTATTTAAAACGACTTGCCCTTACTAATTTTTGGAGTTTCTATTTATACTTTTATTTGATTTAAAAATTTTTGGGCAGATACCAGTATACCAATCGTACCAGAAGTTAATAAATGTGTATTTAGATGTTTTGGTTACTGAAAGCAAGTTGCAAAGGGAAAAAATACTAATGCCCAATTGCACGATTTCTCCTTAAAGTGTTAACGTTAAAGTGTTAAAGTGTTCCTTAAATTATTAAGTGCCATCTATTCCATTGCATCACCGAATTAAGTGTGCCTTAACCTCTTACGAACCACCTAAATTTAAGCCGACGAAATCTGCCGCTTAAACTGTTCCTTAACCTTAAATGACAGAAATTGATGAATAATTTTACTCATGAGGTAAATAGGTAACTTTAATAACGTTAAGATGTTATGCAACTGGAACCCATTTGTTGGCAATTGGTGATTTTAGTGGGTACATTTCAACTGCTTGTCGCATTGTTAAAAAGGTGTCGAAAGCGATAGCAGGTTTATATGAACGTTACATTAAATTTCCAAGTACAAATGAAGAAATTATGCAAGCACAAAAAACAGTTTTTCGGTATTGCAGCATTTCCTCGCGTAGTGGGAGCAATTGATGGTATGCATGTAAAATTTCAATCGCCCGGAGGAGAAGATGCAGAAATATTTCGTAACCGAAAGGGATACTTTTCTATGAATGTTCAGAGTGTAGCAAGTGCAAATTTGAAATTTATAAACATAGTTGCACGATGGCCTGGGTCAGCACATGATGTTACTATTTTTAATAATTCCGTTTTAAGGAACAATTTGAAAATAATATGTTTCGTAATTCATTACTTTTAGGAGACAGCGGATACAATATTAGGCCATATTTGCTAACTCCTCTTCTGAATTCCGAAACACAGTCACAACAAAGATATAACGAATCCCACATTCGTACTCGTATAGAAAGACTTTTGGAGTATGGAAACGCAGATTTCTATCATGGCATATGGATGTCGTTTAACTAAGCTTAACTAAGCCGACGTTATGTAAAGGTGGTGCAATGCAACCTAAACTAATCTGCACCTTATAGTTAAGGATCACTTAGGTAGGGCATTTTTAGTCGGAGGTCGTGCAATCGGGCATAAAAGTATTGCATATTTTTCATACGATAAAAGGATTTAAAGATATAAGAGGTCACAAAAATAGCAAATTACGTACAAGTACTTTTTAGGTTTTATGCTACGCAACATCGTTAGCGATGCTACCAATTGCACAGCTTTTAAAAGAATTTTAAAATTAATAATTCAAAAACTGTTTGAAATTGATTTGTTTGTTATTGCAAATGTTTGTGATTCAGGGATCTAATACTGTTGGTTCAATTAAAAATTTATTTCAACTTTTACGGTTGTAACAAGCTTGTCAAGCATGAGACAATATGATGACAATCTTGTCAAATTTACGTGCTATCTGGGATGTCATCTTTGATACCAATTGGCGCGAATTTAGGCAAGAATGTTCCAACAGAATACGCATTCTGTGCAAGAATTAGACTATGAAGTTGTTAAATTCATCGCGGTAATTACAGAAGCTCACCAAGTTACCACCAAACTAAAAGATTTGAAACAAATTTGTCGCAGACCAAGCAATTAATGATCTCAAACGACGACGTAATAAAGCTCGACGTAAGTGGTTGGAAACTGGAAACGTGCGTTATCGTGTCGATAAAACCAGCTTACGGAAGAAATGCTATCACGAATTAAAAGCATTCGACGTCAAGAATGGTTAAATAAATCAATAGATTTTCCTTGTGGAAAGTGTATAGCGCATTGAGAAGGAAAAATTTGATTTGAGAGAACAATTATAGTTACAAATTTCAACTTTGTTTACAAGTAAACTGGTAATTTGCACAATGAGCAACATGCTACCAGTATCCATTAGGTATCAAAGTATCGGATATTTGTTTTATTTCCTTTATAAAAGTAGCCTATTGCGGTATCTAAGAACGGCAGATTTTGTCTAGATTAAACTGATGTGGTTTAAGTTTAGAATTTGGTTATATTTCTTCAGAAGACTCGGATGCTTATCATAATTTAATGGTAAGTTTTCTTTACAAACTACGAGCTTGTAAATAATCAAAATTTCAAAAAAATTCATAGAAATTAACCAAACTAAGTAGATTTGAGCTTCACTCTATTTTAAATTTTATTTGAA
Organism: Lycocerus yunnanus; assembly: GCA_036346125.1. Classification (NCBI taxonomy): domain Eukaryota; kingdom Metazoa; phylum Arthropoda; class Insecta; order Coleoptera; family Cantharidae; genus Lycocerus; species Lycocerus yunnanus. The sequence continues at coordinate 63,910 of JARFIX010000304.1, read as the reverse complement.
AATTTCAGATGAATCGCACGTCCCGGAAGCCTGAAAACAAGTTTTTGTTAGCCTGAAATTTTAAAATAAGTTTATTTGTAAACCAAATTTTGGTGTACAAAAGGTAGCAGTCATATTAAGGTTGTACATAACAACCGTGGGATCACACTTTTTACATAATAGATCACGACGTACGTACATACGTAGTAATTTTGTAACGTATGTATAATATGTTCCTGTCATCTGTCGTTTTTATAATCTATAATTTTATCATTCGAATAATCGAATACTACTCGGGGTAGTATTTTAAATTTTGTAAAATTATGTCACCAATTAGACGACGGTGGTCGCCACCTAGTCGACGGCGGTCACCATCTAGTCGACGGCATCGATCGCCGAGAAGGTCGGCGGCAAAAATATTATTTATATAACTTTGTAATGCAACCCAAGAAAAAAAACAAAAGCAATGAAAGACCTACGGTTGCTATTAGAAGCTCGTATCCTTTATCGCCGAGAAGGTCGGCGGCAAAAATATATTTTATATAAGTTTGTAAATTGATGTAAATAATAATAACTTCACAGTTTGTTATATTTTATCATTTGCTGATAATAATAATGATAATGAAGCAACCCAAGAAAAAAAAAGCCATGAAAGACCTACGGTTGCAATTAGAAACCCGTATGTCCCCACACAGGCGTCGGTCACCATTTAGACGACGGAGGTTGCCACCTAGTCGACGGCGGGCACCATCTAGTCGACGGCATCGATCGCCGAGAAGGTCGGCAGCAAAAATATTTTTATATAACTTTATAATGCAACCCAAGAAATAAAAAGAAAAGCAATAACAAGGCTAAAGAAATTTATGCAGAAAGGAACGTCATGGGTCTCGATACCCATGTCGAACCTCAAGGAGAAAGACCACGCCCTGCAATGCTACCGGTGATAACGGTTCGGGCATACGCAGAGCAGATGTGCCTCCTTCCTAAGTAGCTCGAACTGCACTAAACCGAGAGCGGTAGCCGCAAAATGCGCAAACTGCGGAGGCCCCCACCCTGCCAATTATAGTGAATGCCCGTGCCATCCACTGGCAAGAGCTGGCGGCCCCTCGGTCCTGCGTCCTCCGCACCGCGCATGGTCGAAAACGCCACGGTCCCCTTCCCCCACAAAGAGGAGGATACGGTTGCTTATGCTACCTCTCTCATGCAGAAAACAATGGCATTACTTGGAATGCTTGCGTAAGGAGGCAAAAGTAACAAGCGGGTTAAAAATAAAAAGAAGAAGGCCAATAAGGCCGGGACTGTTCCTCCACACCCGCTCTGGTAAATTAGATGGACAGAAACCTCAAGCTGCGTCCAACAACATTGCGAATCGCCTACTGAACGCAAACGGTCTGCGCAGCGAAGTGAGCTGCAAGCACGACCTAGACGTAATCCTAGTGGGCGAAACACATTTAAAAGCGAGTCATCAGACTATTTTTATTTTCGTCTTTTCGTATTAAAAAGAGTATATATTTGTATGTTTTATTAATCAAATACTTTTGTAAACTCTGGAAAGAAAAAATTATATTTTTGTGTTTACTTAAATTTTATTATAAAATAATACACTTTCTGTCCGCAATTTGTTATTGGACGAGTCAAAATGACTTTTGCTTTCAAGCTCCCAGGTAACACACAATAGTATATTCAACGAATAAAATACGTTTATACCAAACGTTACAATCGTCGATAAAACGTATAATCATAACGTATATAACAAGTCTTTTTGGTCATTGCGTATCCAAATATATAGACGTATATAGTGTACTTATATTATACGTACGTGATGTACGTATATTATCCATTTCAGAACTACGTCGATAAACCGTATAATGAAAACGTATATTATCGGTCTTTTTGGTCATGGCGTATCCAAATATATAGACGTATATAGTGTACTTATATTATACGTACCTGATGTACGTATATTATCCATTTCAGAACTACGTGGATAAACCGTATAATGAAAACGTATATTATCCGTCTTTTTGGTCATGCCGTATCCAAATATATAGACATATATAGTGTACTTATATTATACGTACGTGATGTACGTATATTATCCATTTCAGAACTACGTCGATAAACCGTATAATGAAAACGTATATTATCCGTCTTTTTGGTCATGCCGTATCCAAATATATAAACGTATATAGTGTACTTATATTATACGTACGTGATGTACGTATATTATCCATTACAGGACTACGTCGATAAACCGTATAATGAAAACGTATTTCTTACAGTTTTGGTATGCAAAATTATTAATAAAAATAATTATTGTTTTCAGAATTTTTACTGTAAATTTATTATTTCATCAAGTTATTTCTTAATGTAAGTAAGGTCATTTAAAATCACAATTAATTGTTTGCACTGCTGCGTGAGTATACTATTGCCTGTAAAATTACAATTGAAGGGCTTAGAAGTAAAAGGGTTCAAGTGCACTTTTAATAGTTCTGAGATAAATGACTTTAAAGTTAATTTGAAATTTTAAATTCCAGGAATAAGTTTAGAAAACGATGTTAATATTTTAGTTTTATTTAAAGACGAAAAATCATTACAAAAAAGAAAAAATCTTTTAATTTTGTTTTTTTAATATACTTTTTCTCAAAAATATACTTGAATCATTATGCATGTTAAAAAAAGTTTGGTAGTAAAACGATTCAAGTGCAATTACTGCCCGAAAATAAACTATATTTCTAAAAACATAGGTAATTTTTATAACAAAATTTCTTATTCATGATCTGAATCTAATATTACGTTGCTATGTTCATCATTTTCTTCGTCTGAATCAACTGATTTGGTTGGGGTTGATCTAAATCAGGCTCTTTTGGCTCAATGTCTCATGGTCTGGGCTTGTTTTTTCCTGTTTTTGTTGATGCTTCTCCATGGTGATTTATACATTCATAAAAGGTGTGGTGAATCGGCGGAATGTAATCCAATAAAGTAAGCAAGTTGTACTTGCCGGCTTTAATTTTATTGAAGTGGCATTCAAATGCTTTACTATCAAAAACTTAAAAGATGAACGCAATTTGTGAGGTTGCCATCAAGCAACTATAAAACTCGACATAAATATTTAGGGTACTTTTGTATCTAAACGATAGTCTTTCACTTTTGTAATAAGCGAATCAAGAAATTTCGGGTCGAGGTAATAAACCTGAACTCAAAAGTACACTTTTTCCTATAAAAATGGGTATACCAAACGAAAGAGCATAAAAATACAAGCTCTTTAAGGTGAGGATCATTGTTGTCGGACTTGTAATAAGGCCACAATTTAATTTTGAAAATTGCAATTTTCCCATAAGAAATACATGTAAGTGTATTTTGTGTAGTAAAATTCCAATATGGCGTTCATTCTGTTGGCGGTACGTGTGCTGTGCCTGGGTCGACAGTGACTAGTGGTGGGGAGATACCAGTCGCTCTCTGAGATCCGTCGCGTCAATTTTCAAACTTTTCGAGTTGGAGCCCTTAAGGGATGTTTTAATGAGTTTAGCACGTGTCAAAACCGTTCGAGGCGGCGTCCGAGCCCCGAAGGGCGAGGGCGGCTGGGAGAATAGGTTTTATAGACCAAATCCTTTTAATCCGAAAAGTAAACGGTTGGGGTATTTACTACTACAATTAAATTTTTCCAAAACCATCGGTAGATTTGATGTAGTTACAAAATATCTTCAACCGTTTCTGTAAAATTGTTGAAGAATGAAGAATTTTATGGTGTGATAGGCACTCTCTAATTACATATGCGTGTTTATACTTACAATATTTTCAATAAAATATTATTAAAATAATATAATAGTAGTTTGAATTTGTTAGGATAATTTAATGGGGGTTATTTCATAAAATAGGTTAAGGTTAGTAGCTCGTTCGTCGTTCTACTTCCACACTAGTCGAGTAGGACCGGTTTGGGAGGATTTTTGTTATAGTTAGTAAAGCGTTTGTCAAAACGGCCTGTAACGGCCGGAGCGAAGGAGACCGGTGAATCTCGGATTTACCCTAAAATATATGCTGCATTATATTTTTTAATAATAGTTCTAAAAGCGTCGCTATTCAATAATATTTTATACAATTTAAAGTTAAATCTTACACTCAATATGTTATAATTTATTCTATTATGGTTGCTGTACATAATTTTGTGACCGATTAATAAATTGGTAATAAATTATAAAATTTATTATATAAGAGTTCACCACCAATCGAGTTTCACATCAATCGATATTCACTGTATTCACTCACTGGGAGACCATGACGACCGATAGTAAAATATAATATTGAATTTAAATTTTGGCGCCATATGATCAATTAGTTGCTCTTTTGGGCGCTTGACGCCACAGCTTTCTCAAGTGATCCTGGTAAGAAACTAATTTTTAAAATCTTCTTCAACGTGGTAAGTTATTTTATAATGTTTGTTAGTTGTTTTGTAATTTTTAAACTTTTTTGTAGATAATCCTCTTTTTTGGCGATTATATTCTATAATCGAGTAGTATATTACGTATAGTGTCTATTTTTTTTTGTTAAAAGTTTGATTCGATAATAATGTACGCAGCAGTAGAATTTGTTGGAAAGGAAGTTGCCATCGTTCCCATGTCATGGTTAATTGGCTCAACAAAATGTTTTTGGCCAAATGCTAAATCTAACAACGCTTTAAACAGGCTAGTTCGGAATTCGGCACCTCCAAAAACCTGGCAGATCTATCCAGTTGTAAAAATTTTATTTACAGAGGGTAAGTAAATATATCGTAATTTTGTTGATTGCGAGAAGATTGCGTTTTTATTTTTGTAGAGAATTATGACTTAGCGGAAGTCAGATGTAAAAAACTTATATCTGACTCGGCAAGCTCATCTAGTACGGATGGAAATCATGACCAATTAATATTGAAAAACATGAACATGGAAGAAGCTGACATATCTCTAGAAAGGTATCTATATATTTTTTGTTTGTAAAAATTTTCACTTTATTCTAATTTTAGTAGTTCTGATAATTCTGATCAATGCAGTTATAATATATCAAATAGGAATAAAAAAAGAAAAAACGGGTAAATATTTTTACTGTTATAATTATAATAATTCAATTTTTGTTTACAGAAGAAATTATTATAGCGATGAAAATCGTTATAATAAAAGAACGAAGATATTGAATCAAACTGACTCAACACCTATTCATCAAAATAGTTCAACACCGACTCGTCATAATATTAATGAAAATAATTCAAGTTTTACCACACCTACTGTAACTACAGTAAATGCTGGCTGTCTCCAAAAAATTATTTCACTTTTGGAAACGTTAAAGTACGTGCAAGAGCAGCAAAGCATAAAAATAGATAACTTATATCAAATTATATGCAAGAGTGATAATACTGCAAATTTAGTGGCACCACCACACCTACCAATAACGCCACTAAAAACCCATCAGGATTTTCTCGATATGGAGGCATATTTAGATAATCCTGAGGATTGCAATTATTTGGTAAGTCTTAGATTATATTATAATTACAAAACAGTTGTATATTTTTGGCATTTTAGATTAATAGATTATCTGTTATCGGAGGTACAGATGTCAGAAACTCCGTAATGAATATTTTAAAATATTTATTGAGCGATGAATTAGCATCGAAATATAATTGGGCAGGGCGAGAGAAATGAACCTAAAAATGCAGAAAAAACTTCCATTCAAAGGAACTCGTTTAATGCAAGCCATTTCTGGTAAAATCTGAAAGTTCCATCTATATTATCGGATTTATTAACTTCTAATTGTTTTCAGATTCCACTAAATTGGCATTTTAAAATTTTCACCGCCTGATTTGAACGATCGCCATATAGACCAGGCTGAAAAAGACTGGTTGAAATTGGCACCTCAACGGTTCTTAAACAAAACAAGAAAAATACTAATTTATAAATTAATTTATGTACATTTCATCATTTATTATACTAATCAATATTAAAATTATTAAATATTACTTAAATAAAAACAGTGATTTTGTTCCGTTACATTAACCCATAAGTACATTTATAGCCTTGGCCAAAAGTGTTAGGTCACACATAGTTTCATCAATACTATTAGGCCAATCCTGCATTTTTTTAATTGTTTTATTTGAATGCATACCTGGCATCGTTTAAGAGGATTATAGTTCAAAATGTTTCTAAATTTGTGGTTCTTTAGGTTTAATATGAAATATTAAGCTTTTTATATTGTTACTATCTAACGGTATTTTAAATTACTCATTTCCATGACTTAATTTTATATTACTTAACAAATATTAAATCTCAAGCTTTTATATTATTATTGAAGACTGTCGCGGCTTAGCGCTTAAGTGTGTTAATACTAAGTCGCGCGCCCTGGTTTGAATTAGGGGGAAATGAGAATTATATTCTGACCGTCTTCCGTTTGAGTGCCGAAAGGATCCTTCTAAAAATTGAAGCGGTTACTATACCCTTTCGTAGAGCGAAGGACTCTGAGAAAAGTATCATTATCATAGTAATTATACTTTTGTATTTTTTAAATTGATTTAAATTCAATAGATTCGAGTTCAAAAATATTAATATAACAACATCTCTTTATTTCTAGATGTCTTTGTATTTATTTATGGATAAGATGATATGGACCTCCACCCCTCCTTATTTTTTCAAATCTTTAAAAATAATTATTTAAACGAAACAGTGACTTTTGGCAATCGATTAAAAAAAATATGATAGCTGCAAAAGAAAACAGTTTTGATATTTATAACTACATATATTATCATTATAATCAATTTTCCCGATTTTTCTGTTAAATGCAAATAACGGCATATGAACCCTATACATTAACAATTATTTAAATATTACAAGTAAATCTAGCTTAGGGCTTAGGTCTGTTAATATTAAGCATAGATGAAAGAGATGAAAGAAGAGATACTATATCTTTCGTTTATAGTATTAAGCCTTCAGGTAGCTTTTGAAGTTTGTAGGTGCTTGAAGGTAGCTTGAAGTAACTCCGTTTCTAGACTGAATTTTGAAAAAAATTATATTAAGTGCAAACGTCTATATGAAACATTTATGCAACGTGTAACATATTTCAGAATATCGCATATGGTAACTTACATTAAGTAACGTATAATATAATATGCACGCAACAAACAAAACATACACCATAACCAAACAGACCGATTATATACGTTTTCATTATGTATAATATATGTACACTATATTTGTCTATATATTAGGATACGCCGTGACCAAAAGACGGACATTATACGTTTTAATACAGTTTATCGACAAACTACTACCACGGATAATATGCGTACATCAAATACGTATAATATATGTATACCTGCATACGTCTATATATTCGGATACTTTATAATCAAAAAGACCTGTTATATACGTTGTGACTATACGTTTTATCGACGATTGTAACGTTTAGTCTTGACAATTTTTATGTTTAATACAGCATTGCGTATTATACATCGGTATACTTTTATAAAACAAATATTCTAGCTTAATATTTTACTTTTTTAGATTAAAATTAAAAAAAAAATATTTTAAATGCATATACGTCTACAAGAAACGCTTTTTCGGCGTATGCTATATTCCAAAATTATACTATTCCACATTTGGTAACTTATAAGTATATTATATACATCTATTAAACGAATTCTCTAGCTCAATATCTTACGTTTCAAGATGAAAAGTAAAAAAAAAAAGATTTTAAATGCATGCGTCTGCATTAAACATTTATTCAATGTATATCTTATTCCAAAATTATACTATTGTGTATTTGAAATATTTAGATGTATTTATATACATTTACTAAACAAATTTTCTAATTCAAATTTCTACGTTATTGGATTATAATAGCAAAAAAGATTTAAATATATTCGAATATATCATACGTATATTCAACATATTTCGTAGATCATAATTGTACCATATTAAATATATAGTCTATAAACATTGTATAATATACGAATATTTTAAGTTTGGTATATAGTGTGTATATTTTAAACGTATAATAAACTAATCAAAATTAAACGTATCCCAAAAATATACTATATATACCAGAAATATACGTATAATATCCGATCGTGTGTTACCTGGGTCTTTTTAACCTATGTTGCCATTTGATTTGGAACTTTCGCAACCTTGTAAACACTTCATTGCCTCCCAATTTGGAAGCTATGCATCAAATTATAAAATAAACAGAATTAAAGTTAGAATTTACAAGCAAGTAAAATCTCGAAACCTATCGGTCAAAATGCTTCAAAGCAAAATATTACCTTACTATGGATTTGTTGTGTTTTAAAAGATTAAATATGCATTAGTATAACATTTATATTGCAAAAACATGAGACGAGAGGGGAGATACAACGTGATTAAAATTGCGTGACTTAATTTATGGGCAACCTTCAAGATATTGTTTTCTCGTCAGCCAAATAATCCTTCTCCCATTTGGGTGTAAAATACTTCGACTATGTTTTGAACTACAAAATAAGAATATCAATACAAGTAAAAATTCGATGGAATGTTATAACATTCAGTTGTGGCAAAATTTGTAGGAGGAAAAGGAATAAATTTTTCTGCTAAAGAATCTTACCAGCTTAGATGTCATGGCGGCGGTATCTCCTTTAATGCAAGATTCCACAAATGCCCCAAGTCGATTGTTAAATCTATAACAAAACGCAGCCCAGGAAAAAAAACTATTGGTCAAAGTTCCAATAGATTATGGACAGAGGAAAGGTATAAAAGACACACCGCTTCTTCTTTCGGTAAAATATGTAAAATGAGATCTTCCACTTCTTGTGAAGCAACGGTGACAACTTTATTGTATAATAAATTTGGTGGAAGTGCAGCGACGGATTGGGGCAAAACCCAGGAGCCAATCGCCATAAAATTTGGCATTTCTGTTCAACCGCGTGGCTTAGTGGTCGATGCCACTTTTGGATATTTAGCTGCCTCTCCTGATGGCTTAGTGGGAGATAATATGATTTTAGAAATCAAATGCCCCTATTCCCAAATATATGTTAATATATACAGAATTATTACAATATGCGAAAGGGAAGAAAAGAAATAGTATTATCTGTGATGTTTTATCTGAGTTTGAGAAAAACTACCCGAACCCAAATGAAGGTAATTATAGTTTGGAATAAATAACACCCAAATTTATTATTACGAGTATTATTACCAGATGCTAAAATGATACTTCGGTTAACATTAATACCATTACTAGTTGGTTCAAGTGTTATTAAGTTTAAAAACAGAACTCATTGGAAATCAACTCAGGTTCAGAACGGTTTTCTCTTATTCATGGATGTAAGTTATAACATTGAACAAATACAATTTCACAAATTTCATTTAAAACACTTAAGTAATAAGGTGAAAATAATTACCAAAGATATTTACGACTACAATAAATTGAAATCGAGTTTCATACAAAAGTTGCTTACAAAGTTTATTAAACCTCCAGGAGTAACGCCAGTCATAAATTTTATTGTTTGGCCTCCTTCGTTCGAATAAGTTGGTATATGTACACACTTAATATTGCTTCCGTTATTTACTCCACCTTGTATTTGGTACATATATAACATAATTTATATATTTACACAAAATAAAACACCAAATGCACATATACTGGAGAACGCAGCATACTATATTATCTACACTAAGTAGATAATCAAGGGCGAGTGAATAGCATCGTTTTATAACGCAAGTATTTAAATTTATTGTATTTAAATTTGTTCACGATTTGGATTCCAATTAAAACAAGGCATTATAATTACGTATATTATTTCTCAATCTTACTTAAATTTGTATATTATAGCAACCCTGTACGGTATGCAATCTGTGATAGACCGTCAAAAGGACACCAAACTTTATTACCTGGATAAACCTTCAAAAGGACAACTTTATTGGTTATTACCTGTACGGTATGCAACCTGTGATACACCTTTAACCGTCCGGTCACTGACCAAACTTTCACCTTTCGTTCAATGGCCGGGTACGGTACCCACGTATAGCGTGGCAGATGTACAAGTCATTAGACACTGAATAAAAATTTTTTCTGTGTAAACTGGCTATGTGGCATATGAAATAGCTATAGGGACACAGTTTATAGTCCTCATAGAAATAACAATAGCGGAATGCCAAGGTCAGTCGATATTTAGGTACCTGAGATCTCGCTTTCCCCCTCTCATGACGCACGAAAAGAAAGAAACGTGTTCAGTTGGAATTCTACAAGCGTAGTGAACAGACTACAAAATATATACTGAAAGTGAAAAGAAAATATACATAATTAATATTATCAATAAAAAAATCGTATTTATTTATTTAAAAAAATCGTTAATCTAAATACAATGGCTGATTCATCGAGTTTTCGACGGTAAGGCGAGATTTACTTATTTTATTTTCAAGTAAATTATTTATTTTATGTTTTCAATATTAAAAAAAAATAGTAATTAATAAATTGAAAATTGTTTACAATAGAATCACCCGCTCTCAGACTAATAAGAATTTGGAGAATACATTCGAAGCAGAAAAATCTGATGACGACTGCGTGTTGGACAGCAGTGAAGATGAATATTTTCCACCGAGTCAGGCGGCAGCTTCGGATTGTGATGATACAAGTAATTAACATTTCTATTTTCTCTTGTGTACGTTGATAATTATAATGTATTTTATGTTATATAAATAGTGTATTTTTTTCATAATAGATGATGAAATTGCACTTAATAATGAAGATGAAGACGAGGAAGATGGAGATGAAGAAAGTGAAGATGGAGAGGGTGAAGATGAAGAAAGTGTAGAAGCGACGGGGTCTGGAATGACAGCAAAAGATGGTATTCAGTGGGCTGCGACATCACCAAGTGAACATCAAGCTGGGAGGCGTAATATTGTGCGAGAGAGATGTGGACCTAATAGGAACACCAACTTGCTGTCAAATCTAGACACGTTCAAATTATTTTTCACACCGGAAATGGCTGATATCATTATACGCCATACTAATAAAAAGGCGATTTCAACCTATGCAAATTATAATGAAAAAATCCAGAGAAAAACAATTGGAATGGAAAATCTCGAGCTGCAGGAATTTTATGCATTCTTGGCTATTTTGATAACTTCTGGCGCCAATAACTCTAATACTGACAATGCAAGGGAAATGTGGCAGCCGTATTCATATCCATTGTATCGTGCAGCAATGAGCATCAATCGCTTCTGGAATATTATTCGTTTTATTCGATTTGATGATGCCAATACTCGAGCTCAGCGCTTGGAGGATGATAAAGCTGCTGCAATACGAGACATTTGGACAATGTTGAATAGTAATTTAGCAAAATATTATAAGCCAACAGAATACTTGACAATCGACGAGCAACTTTATCCGTACCGAGGTCGAACTAGATTCACTCAGTATATTCCATCAAAACCAGCTAAATATGGAATTAAAGTATGGTGGATATGTGATGCTGAAAATTCGTATCCACTTACTGGACAGCTTTACACTGGAAAATCGAAAGACGGTCGTGAGAAAAACGTTGGTGAAAGAGTTGTCAAAGACTTGGTGGCACCGTATAAAGGATCCGGTAGAAACATTACAATGGATAATTTCTTTACTACTCTTCCACTGGCAAAATTTTTACTATCTTGGAACTTGACAATTGTTGGCACCTTGAAGAAAAATAAAGCATACATTCCACCAGCAATGGCTGTATCAAAAACACGAGAAGAATTATCCGCTGTGTTTGGCTTTCGTGAAAAAGTTACCCTATGTAGTTATGTGCCAAAAAAGAATAAGGTAGTAATTATGCTATCATCAATGCATCATGAAGCAAAAATTAGTGATAGTGCAAAGAAAAAACCCGAAATTATTGAGTTTTATAACTGGTCTAAAGCTGGAGTAGACACGATGGATAAAATGCTTGGTAGATATACTACAAAAAGATCAACTCAAAGATGGCCTCTAGCATTTTTTTATAATATTCTTGATATTGCTTGCCTTGCAGCATATATTCTGTATTATGAGAATAATAAAATGCTTGTAAAAAAATCGTATGAACGACGATTATTTTATCGGCAATTGGGCAGAGAGCTGTGTACTCCATTCGTTGAAAGTCGTTCGCAAAATGCACAAATTATGAGGCATTTCTCAACGAAAGTGGCGATTGAATCTCTTCTTGGTCGAGCTGTCAATCCGAATGCGCATCAGCCAACATCATCTGTATCATTGAGACCTCAGAGGCAGCTCGATTCAACTGGGAGGAAAAAGATTACTGGTGTATGCTATGAATGTCTCCAAAGTGAATTTAAAAAACGTCGCAAAACTAGAAAAATATGTTCGGTATGTGAGAACCCTATTTGCGATGAACACTGTGTTACAACCACGACATGTGAAGGATGTACGAAATAATTTAATGTACTTAAATTTTTTATATGGCACTGTATCATAATAAATAAAATAATATAAATAAATAAATAGTAAAAGAATGGAAAACGATATTAATAAAATAAATAAAACGGAGTTATGTTTTTCTTGCTTACTATTTTTGCTATTGTTTATAATAAGAATTATTGTTTAAATAAAAAATTACAAACTATATTGTCTATTATTAATTTAAAAGTCAAATTATCTAAATACTCTTATAAATAGTCTCTTAAGTGTGTATAAACCCGTCATTTATATTGTAATGATAAGCTCCGACGTAAATAAATAATTGATATTTGTAAAATAATTGTAAAATAAACCAACCTGAATTGCATGTAAAATTGCCAACGGTAGATGAAATGCCACCTGTGATGTACCTACTTTTGCTGCTTCTTTATCTGCAATCTTGAAAAGAAAACTTCGCTTCTGCTACTGTGAATAAACTGTTTTGAATTTTAAATAAACTCCCGCAAAAACTTGGCCTTTTATAATGAAATCTGTATTAATTTAAATATAATTTTACAAAATGACTAAAGATGTCACCAAAGTAGCTTCTTTCTTTATTAATCTTTGTGTAATGATGTGTTCGTGTTAGGAATTATACTAAGAAAACAAGTGGCCATTTAAATTAAAAATTACTTAAAACTAATTAAACTAAAACGTTGTAAATCGTTCATGTTATACGTTTTTTTAAATTATTAACGAAATAAACAAACCGGTGGACGATCAGCTGATTAGCAGGTCATTGCTTCCTTTTCAATACGCAGTGGTTCCAAACATGTAATCTTCTTGGACATCGTCATCCACATTCTCACAGGTAAATACGAAATTTTCTTTAATAACTTTTCTCCGTTGCACTGTCTTTAAATCACTTTTTGTTACATAAAAATCTATAGCGTCACTAGTAGTTGCATGTTGTATGTCGACAAAATTATTTTATAATTTATTGTTCATTTTGAAATTTTTTAGGAACGAAATTTTCACGTCCTACCTGGGCAAGTGAAAATTGTCGACTGATCGTATTTTCGCATCGCGAAGCCTATTAAATTGAGGATTTCTACTTTATAACAGGGTTTTCCAACAAAAGCTCGATTCCAATTGGCTGTAAATTCTTATCAAACGGATCTTTTGAAACTTTCACGAAAATTAAAGACTACTAAGCAGTTCCACACAAAATTGTTAGAAAAATTCCAAGTTCACTGGTCGTTCCACAATCATCTGTCAAAGTACGAATTCTTTCTTTTGCACTCCATGTTTATTTCACACACTTTCCTATCATAACCACTTGCGTAACACTTAGTTTTAATTCCTCATCTTACAATACTAATCTCACTTAAATCCTTATCCTATTAACAAAATTATTACTAAAATTAACATTTTGACATTTCTGCAGGTAACAGTTTCACATTTTTCAATGTAGAAGACTCAATTTTGCATCTACCATCCTCACTTGTATAGCAAATCGTTCTACAAATTAATCCTCAACTTTTGGTATGCCTTATGATGTAATTACAATTTTTATGTTATCTAAATCTCTCTTTTAGATTTTCCGAAGGATGAAATTTCTTTTGCTCATTTTAGCTTTATTTGAAACTTTTGGATTTTGGATTCACTTACAATAGTGCCAAGAAATGCGGACGCTGCTATTGGATATGCAAAACAATTCCAACTTTTATCTGTGCTACCCGTAGGAAAGATTTTAATTTTTAGAATGCTAACTGCTCTGGCCAGCTTATGAAATGAAATTTTGTGTTCAAAATGGCTCCAATGGTATGCCATGAACCTTCTATAAATGCTACATGCCAAAATTAACAACCCGTTCCAACAAAAGTTCCATCCGAGGTTACACTTCATCTATCGAAGCTGCGGTTTTTAATCGGAAGATGCAATTTACTTTATTAAGGTTATTTATCTTAGTTTTTAAGTTGATAACATGACATAATTACCCCTAAATAAAAATTTTTAAATTTCGGTAACACTTGTCTTACATGGAATTTCAAAATTTTTGTTTACAAATAGTTCAATGACTTTTGTATTAACACTCTAACCTACTATTCAAATAAACTTTAACTACTTCTAACCTAATCTTTAATTAACTAAACTTTACTCATCTTTTCGCATTACGATGCCCAAAATACTAACATTAATCTATTCTAATCTATTCTATTCTAAAACTACGCTAAACCTACTTCCGTAACTTATTTACCTCCTTTTCTTTCCTTCATCGTTTTTATCTTATCTCCTTTTATCAATAAAATTTTAAATTTCGGTAACACTTGTCTTACATGGAATTTCAAAATTTTTGTTTAAATAGTTCAATGACTTTTGTATTAACACTCAAACCCTTTTACTATTCAAATCTAACTTTAAAAACTATTTTCCCTTAACCTAATTTTCTTTAATTAACTTCAACTTTACTCAATTTCTCTTCTCGTACATTACATCCTCAAAATTACTACATTAATCATTCTACCTCTTTCTATTAAAACTACCTAACTACTTCCTAACTTATTCTACCTCCTTTTTCTTCATCTTTTATCTTATTCCTTTTACTCACATAAACCTTCCTTTTATCATCTAATTCTTCCTCTTTAATCTAATTCCTCCTTATCTTCCACATTTCGTCACTTCAAACTACCTTTACTCTTAATCATCTTTAATACCATCTTCCTTCTATCACATAATTCTTCTCCTTTCATCCTAATTCTTCCTCTTTACTCAACAAAATTCTCCTTCCTCTTCATTATTATTTACTCAAATACTTCATCTAATCATTTACCTCTTTATTCTAATACTGCTTCTCTTTCGCCTTTTTCTTACTTCTATTTCTTACTCCTTTACTTACCTTATTTACTCATACATTAATCCTCTTTTCTTATTTACCCCTTATAATTCATCATGTTTCCCCATCTTTACCTCTACTTTAATACTTCTGAACCTTTTGTCCTACTTCATATTCCTAATTCATCTATCTCATCATCATCTTCTTCTATTTACCCCTTTCATAATTCATCAGGCATCTTACCTCTGACTTTAATACTTCTTTGGACCTTTTGTCCTACTTCTATATTCCCAACTTCAATTTCCTAATCATCATCATTCTCTAACTAACTTCGTATACTTTTTATTTCTGCTCCTCATATTTTATTACCAATAAATTCACTATTTTACATCTCCGTCTCCTCTTACTCTTTTACCTAACCTCCTTCTTTGTACTTATAAACATTCACGAGTTCTTTTTCTTTTTATTTATTTCATAAATTTGACGTATATCTTATTCGTTCCCCTGAATTTCCCCCTTGAATTTCTAAATGACCCCATCCCGTTTCTACACTAATCATATTATTACATGGTCACCTAACTTTAAATCTTAGTTGCTTCACTGTCTCGTAAGTTCTTTATTTATTCAAATAATGCTATCCTGAGTTTCAAACTACCTCCGTTACTTCAACTTCCCTTACATCTACTAAATACTTCAACTTCCTTTACATCTACTAAATTCTGGCCTATTGCCTTTCCCTACTTCTTCTTCTACATAATAACAACTTCATCTTACTTCCGGCTCACTTGGCCCTTACTACAACTTCATCTTACTTCCGGCTCGTTTAGCCCCTTATACTATTCTTTCTTCACTTCGGCTCTCACTTAGCCCTTTATTCTATTACCTCGGCACTTTTGCCCTTACTACAACTTCCTTTTCCTCCGGCTCGTTTAGCCCCTTACTACAACTTCATCTTACTTCCGTTCTCTTAACTCAGTACAACTTCTAATCATAATTTCCATCACTCCTTCGACAGTTACTAATCTTTCCTAACTTTGATTACTTTCCCCCATGCATAACTAAATTTGCTAAAATTATTCTACTTTAAATTTTCCCTTCAATTCTATAAATTTTTCTTACTCCGGACTACTACTATTTAATCATCTCTCACAACCTTTCGCTTCCCAACTCTTTCCAACATCAAACCTTCCACTCGTTCCATGAAATTTTTAAACTTTCGTTTATAAACTCCTTCCAAATCTTTCTAAGTTCTTTACTGGATCTACTGTCTAAGTACTCTCCCCTCAATTTATCCAGTTTCATCAAATTTACATCTATCCTACTCTAAATATCTAACTAAACTATCCTAATTACCTCAATTAACCTATTCCTCTTCTCTAACAATCTATCCGATCTCTTGTCGATTCTAATATTCAATACCCCCCAATACTTATTTACGGTCCTACATTGACCTCCCGTCTCCTACCTAAACTTCTTCATATCGGCTCTCTTGGCCCTCCAATTTATTTCAATAATCATCAATAATTCCCCATTTAATTTTAATCGACTCAATCCCTTCTTATCATCATCCTATTCTACTAAATCTAAACTAAATTAACCTAACTTATTTCTACTAATTACTGCTACTTATTCTTTCTTACTTCCGATTGCTAACGTTTAATTGCTTTCCGTATTGACCCCATTTAAGTTCTTCTCGTTTCTTCCTCTTACTCGAGTTACTTTGTCGGTATGCTTTTCCTACCCCTGTACAAATTTTAACTAATTTTTCATACCAAGCAATGTGTCTATAATCATCGTAATCTTTATACCCCTTACTTCTTTTAAATTCTCTTCTACCGTTTCTTTTTGCTCTAGCAATTTTCTTAAAATTTCTGTTATAATAACCCCTTTACTACCTTCATTAATACTTCCCTCGTTCTCGTAACCTTGTTCGATTACCTTTAACGACTTCTCTACTTCCTCAACTAACTCAAATTTTACATTCCGATTCATTACTTTTATTTCGTACCCCTCTCGTTGCCTTTCGTGTACCTTTATTTTTCTTCCGTTAACACAATTTAACACTTTTTCTACTCCAACTACTTTCCTATCTAGTATAATGCAACCTCCTCTTACTTCTTTCCATTCTACCTGAATCATCTCGTTACCCCCTAATTTACCATTACTATCGTGACCTTCCTCAACTTGAATTTCTAAATTTACATCTTTTTCTTGAATTTCTTTAACTTGAATCTCTGCCTTTTTAATCTCCACCTCTTCGACTTTAATATTTAACTCAACTTTTTCTTCCTGACCTCCCTTAACTTTGTCAAACGATTTAACTAACTCACCCATTCTACTGTTCATACTGTTCATATTTACATTTACCTTTTCTATCTCCCTCTTAATTCATCACTTTGTTTTCCTAATTCTCCCATTTTTGAATTTATTCTATCTATTTTATCTCCCATTTGTCCCATATCCGACCTTATTTCTTCACTTTGTTTCTAATCTATCTCCCATATTTTTTCTAATTTATCCAACCTGTCTCCCATATTATCAATTTATCACTTTGTTTTCCCATATCCGATCTTATTTCCTCACTTTGTTTTCCTAATTTGTCACTTTGTTTTCCTAATTCTACTTTCATAAAGGCCATAAACATTTTAATCATTTCGTCCGAGCCTTGTGTCGTAACTGGTTCTACCTTATCCCCTTTCTTACTTTCTACTTCCGTCTCCGAAAAAGTCTCTTCTTCCCCTAAACTACCTTCTTGATCTAAATCTCTCGACGTTTTCTAATAAGCTCTCCTCTTCCTTCTATCACAATCCCTTTACTCCTAGTATTCATTTTAAAATTTCTAAATTACCTGACAAGTTTACTTTAATTTTATAATTTCTATGAGTCGTGAGTTCTCGATTGGTTTGCCAGTAGTTACTTGGCAAGATCGAGCCTTAAGTTGGCGCCAAATTTGTAATGATAAGCTCCGACGTAAATAAATAATTGATATTTGTAAAATAATTGTAAAATAAACCAACCTGACTTGCATGTAAAATTGCCAACGGTAGATGAAATGCCACCTGTGATGTACCTACCTTTTGCTGCTATTTAACTGCAATCTTGAAAAGAAAACTTCGCTTCTGCTACTGTGAATAAACTGTTTTGAATTTTAAATAAACTCCCGCAAAACTTGGCCTTTTATAATGAAATCTGTATTAATTTAAATATAATTTTACAAAATGACTAAAGATGTCACCAAAGTAGCTTCTTTCTTTATTAACTTTTGTGTAATGATGTGTTCGTGTTAGGAATTATACTAAGAAAACAAGTGGCCATTTAAATTAAAATTACTTAAAACTAATTAAACTAAAGCGTTGTAAATCGTTCATGTTATACGTTTTTAAATTATTAACGAAATAAACAAACCGGTGGACGATCAGCTGATTAGCAGGTCATTGCTTCCTTTTCAATACGCAGTGGTTCCAAACATGTAATCTTCTTGGACATCGTCATCCACATTCTCACAGGTAAATACGAAATTTTTCTTTAATAACTTTTCTCCGTTGCACTGTCTTTAAATCACTTTTGTTACATAAAATCTATAGCGTCACTAGTAGTTGCATGTTGTATGTCGACAAAATTATTTTATAATTTATTGTTCATTTTGAAATTTTTAGGAACGAAATTTTCACGTCCTACCTGGGCAAGTGAAAATTGTCGACTGATCGTATTTTCGCATCGCGAAGCCTATTAAATTGAGGATTTCTACTTTATAACAGGGTTTTTCCAACAAAAGCTCGATTCCAATTGGCTGTAAATTCTTATCAAACGGATTCTTTGAAACTTTCACGAAAATTAAAGACTACTAAGCAGTTCCACACAAAATTGTTAGAAAAATTCCAAGTTCACTGGTCGTTCCACAATCATCTGTCAAAGTACGAATTCTTTCTTTTGCACTCCATGTTTATTTCACACACTTTCCTATCATAACCACTTGCGTAACACTTAGTTTTTAATTCCTCATCTTACAATACTAATCTCACTTAAATCCTTATCCTATTAACAAAATTATTACTAAAATTAACATTTTGACATTTCTGCAGGTAACAGTTTCACATTTTTCAATGTAGAAGACTCAATTTTGCATCTACCATCCTCACTTGTATAGCAAATCGTTCTACAAATTAATCCTCAACTTTTGGTATGCCTTATGATGTAATTACAATTTTTATGTTATCTAAATCTCTTTTTAGATTTTCCGAAGGATGAAATTTGCTTTTGCTCATTTTAGCTTTATTTGAAACTTTTGGATTTTGGATTCACTTACAATAGTGCCAAGAAATGCGGACGCTGCTATTGGATATGCAAAACAATTCCAACTTTTATCTGTGCTACCCGTAGGAAAGATTTTAATTTTAGAATGCTAACTGCTCTGGCCAGCTTATGAAATGAAATTTTGTGTTCAAAATGGCTCAATGGTATGCCATGAACCTTCTATAAATGCTACATGCCAAAATTAACAACCCGTTCCAACAAAAGTTCCATCCGAGGTTCACTTCATCTATCGAAGCTGCGGTTTTTAATCGGAAGATGCAATTTACTTTATTAAGGTTATTTATCTTAGTTTTAAGTTGATAACATGACAATATAATTAATCATAGTGGGTACCGGTACCTGGTTATTGAACGGAGGAGGTAGTAAATTTGATAGTTAATAACTTTTATTAAATAACTGATTTTAAAAAAATTTGACGAAAAATGGGTGTCAAATTACTTCAACTTTGGGGATTCAGACGGCCATAAAATTTTTTTGAGGAGGAGTTAATATATTTTACCTGCAGATTGAAATGGATACCCGGGTACCCGGTCATTGACCGGACGGTTAAAGGAAAACAAACAAAATGTAATTGTTTGCTTCACAACAAATGGGTGTCTCTGTCGATGGTTTATATCAAGTCACTGTAATCACCCTTGGGTCCATCCTACGGATGGTCCCCATCCTCAGGAGTACGGCCACGTTCTTCACCAGATCCCAGGAGCACACAGCTGCAGCCCCAAACCCCAACAAGACCACCTGGAAATCCCGCAGACTCCCGGTGGAAACCTGAAAATCTTCGGAGCAGACATCCCTTGGACGGACACCTCCAAGTACCTGGGGGTAATCTTCGACCGGGGACTACGATGGGGCCCGCACATCAAAGCGGTCAACGCCAAAGCAAGGGGCGCCATGGCGCAACTGTACCCGTTCCTCAACCCATTTGGGAAGCTGTCCATTGAAAACCAGCTGCTCTTATACAAGACGGTCATCCGACCGATCATGACCTATGCGGCAGTCGCCTGGGGTTACGCTGACAAGGGTCACATAGCAAAACTCCAGACGACGCAAAACATCGCCTTCCGCAGAGCCATGAAGGCCTCATGGTTCGTCAAGAACTCCAGTCTGCAGGAGGACTCAGCCACGGAGTCCATCGTAGATTTTATCCGCAACATGACGGTAAAATTCTACGACAGCTTGGAGTTCTCGGAAAATCCACAGATCCGCGAGCTAGGTAACTACCAGCTCGAGGATCTCCTACGCTACAAGAGACCCAAGTTGATCCTGCAGGCCGCGGACAGCAGCAGCCATAACGTCACGTCCCGACATCCCCGCCAACGAGTCCGCCCATAGCGCGGACACACTCGCAAAGCCACGCCCGGATCTCCCTTCCGACACCCAGAGGCACCAGACTCCGCCAGAGGAAGCCGAGAAAAGCAACCAACCAAAGGACCCAGGAAGAAGAAGACTGAGGGAGCAACCGCTAAGTTGGAAGTCTTCGTCTCCTACGTGTTTCCGTATTTGTTTTGTTGTTTTATGTATATTTGTAAATTTTGTAAATAAACACTATCGATAGTAAAAACAAAATAGTAACTAACTATCGATAGTCAAAAAAAGGTCTAAACTTATTTTATCAAACGTTTTTTGAACAAATCGGCCGACTTTTAAATTTGATTGTCCACCTAAGACTTCTTTTTTTAATATTTTATACCAACATTCTACATTCGCGTTACTAAAGCGTCCCGTTTCAGGAATATCACACCAAAGTGGTACAAATGGCATTAATCGTTTTAACAAGTACAGTGCAAAATCTTCGGTTCTGTATGGATTCTTTTTATCTCCTTCCCGCATTCCTTTGGTTTGTTGCTGTAACGAAACTAAATCGTAAATACGGAAAAAATGTATATAGAATGGCGAAGTTATATATGCACTTCTGACAGAATCGTTATATTTGTCAAAAGGACAAACATGTTCGTCGCGTGATTTTATGAAATTTTCTGACTTTTCGTAATCATCAGATTGCAAGTTAGAGAGTGCTTCATCAAGCTCCACGTCCCAAATTGGAGTTAAAAGAACTATAAGTTTATTTTCAAAATAAAAATATAGCTCTTCTAAACTTGTACATTGTAAGAGTGCCGTGGAATCTAGTAGTTATTACCGTTCTAAAAAAATTTTTTAATTTCAAAGTTGAAAGTTTGTTAAGAATCGATAAATTAATTCAAATACGTACATGCATATGTCCGCAATCCTACTTAATTCCAAATTTGTTACGTATCGATAAATTACATTCAAGTACGTCTATAAGGTCATATTATTAAAGCTTTGACAAACTGATGTCAACAGAGCGAAGCTCAATCAGTACAATAATTTCAAATATGGGCCACTTTTATGACATTTTGTTTGCACGAAATGCTTAAACTTAAATGCTTAAGGGGAATCTTGTTTTGAACTAATGAGTTCTGTAATTGGAACAATCTTACCTTTTACATTAATTACTATGCAGTAATATAGCACTTAATTTCCTTTATCATCTAATGTTTGCTTAACGACAGACCCTGTAGCATCAAAATAGCCGATTACTTTTTTACCTTTCTCTGTAAGAATTTGAACCTGCTCTTTGGAATATAAATACACTAATGTTCTTCCATTTGGAAACTGGATGTACTTGTTAGAATCGGTTTGATTTCTATATCGCACCAATAGATCTATTAAAGCATCGCGGTTTTTATCCGTTTCTGTATTGCCTTCTGACCTAGCTTTGTGATACACAGGTAAAGACTTCAGGTCTTGCCAGTTTTTTCGTCCACTATATCCATATAGATTGCATTTATTTTTTCAGTGCGATAAACATTGGGTAATTTACTTTTCAAGGCTTCTTTTACTTTTCTCCGTTTTTTTCCTTTCAACCAATATGCAAATTCAGCTTCATGATTAACATCGGTAGGCCCTCTATAGTAAACTGAGACATTGTTGCAAATTTCTTTATAATTTGTACAAATTTATAAAGGGTCTACCAATCAGGGGTTTGTTTTAAATTTTAAAAGAAACACATATTTTGTATGAAAATTTTCTAATTCTCTACTGAAATATGTTGTAGGGGCTTGAACATTTATGAATGGAAAACAATATCCGGTAAATGTCCTCCACGACTACGTTTGCAGACGTCGATTCTTTTAACAAAATTTTCGAATACATTTTTGCATAATTGCGAACTTATTTCTCGGATGACGGCTTCGATATTTGTTTTTAGTTTTTTGTGCTTACGTTTACTACTGAACCGGTGGACTCAAATTTTCGCACTAAATTCGCAATTGTAGTCTCAGATGGACGATCGTTACAAATAAAAATATCGCGAATTTTGCGAAATGTAGTCTTCACGGATCGACCATTTTCATAATGGATTTGAATTATCTTAACACGATTTTCGAGCGAAATCAAAGGCATTATATTAAATGTTGACCTTTTATTATACATATGATAAAAAACTGAATAACAGAACTGCCTACTTGACCTATTTCAACCAAATTTAAAACAAACCCTGATTGGTAGACCCTTTACAATCTGCAATTTCGTTGTTTACAGTTTACATATTCAACAATGCAGTGTTTTTTTCTATTATGTTAAAACCTTTAAAAATAACCACACACGATATATTTAAATTTAGCAAATTTTCCTTTAAAACTGTACATCTATTTTCCGGGTTACTCATTATATCTAATTCGCTTGTAATTCGAGAAACATCAAATTTTAATAAAAATGTAAACTTTATCATCTTCGAAACACTAGCTACAGCCGTCGTATCATTTAAAGCTTCATCTATAGTAATGGAATCTGTAGAATTACTTTCTGCAATATCTCGTGTGCTGCAGTCAAGTTTTGATAACGTTTCTTTATTACTTGACATTTCACTATCCAACTCATTATTTTGTAATTACCAATCGATAATTGATCTTCGTTGGTAGTAAAGGAATCTGTAGAATTAGTTTCTGCAATGTCTTGTGTTCTACAATCAATATTCGATAACATGTCTTTTCTATTTGACATTTCACTATCCAACTCATTATTTTGTTATCTTCGGTAGAAAACACAAGCTTGGAAAATAACAGTTCTATTTCTTCGCAAATTGTATCTCAGCAGCTTTTGATTCTCTACAATTGCCGCCTTATAATAATGTACAAAACCATACGGTTTGTATAAGAATTTTCAATTTCACAAACCTGCACATGTCCGACAATAAAGATTCTTGTCTTCTTGCGGATGTGGAAACTAAACTTTCTTCCTTTCATAGAAAATTGCAAATTTGTTCATCACTAACTTTTTGCAGTTGAATTTAGCGGTCTACCTATATTTCTAAAACTATTAAAATCCAATTACATAACGCCAACTTATAAAAATTAGAAATTTTAAAACTGGGTGAAAGAAGAACTATGCACTTTTGTACATCTTTACTTAAAGTAAAGACAACTAGGGAACCTACTTATCTTCATAATAAGTTGCAATTGAGGCGTGATATCCATGGTAAAAATTTTAGACATGAAAAATACAACATCCAACAACACAGGACAGCCAAGTATGAAGAATCATTCTCGTACTTATCGGTCCATTTACTCAACAACATCCCGACGGAGTATTGGAATCTATCGGCGATGGAGCTTTGAACACCCTTATCGACTTCTCTAAATTCTAAATCCAGGTTAAATTTATAATCATGAATTTCCCATGTATTTGACCTTTTGTATTGTTCTTTATGTACATATATAGATATACTTATATTGTTGTTGTAAACTGCTAATACAATAAATGTTATTATTATTATTATATTGGCGACGGTGACTCAAAACATTTAATAAGATTGTTGAGAATACTTCATATGAAGTAAAAAGAAGGAATGTGTCAATCATGTTCAAAAGAGAATGGGCACGCGGCTGCAAATTGCAAAAGACACACAAAGGACTTGGAGGTAAAGGAAGCTCACGGATAAGTTGATAAAAGATTTAATTCTGTTATGTATTTAAATTATCATGTTGGTAATTTGTATTTGAATTTAATTGTTATTAAGTGGTTAAGTTTATATTTTATGTGTGGCACCACTGGTTTGGCAGTACACCACTGGAGAAGTAGTTCAACGATCTCGGTAGTGCATGGCAAACACAGACGGTGAAGGACACGCTAGTAGATGTCAATACAAGAATAAAGGTTATATTAAACACACGTGGTTTATTATTAATTAATAACAAACAGGAATATTACAATTCTGTATTATGGACTTGCCATTCGACGTAACAGTGACTCTCAGGACAACATGAGAAAAGCAATATGGGCCACTTTTTACCATAAGTGCTCCACAGACGAGAATCCACAACACCATTATTGTCCGGATGGCGTCGAATCGTTGTGTACTCGGCTCGCGCGCTCGGTGACATTGACTCATACAAACACGTAACAGCACTACCAGCAAATGTTGCGGAGGCAATCAAGCAAATTTATGAAGACCTTAGTCGTGATGAGTTGCTCGAAAGATGTTTGGGAGTTTGAATGCTGTGATTTGGAAATTTGCTCGAAAAGTCATTTTGCGGCTCCCAGTAGTCAAAACAGCAGCTAATTTGGCTGCTATAATATTTAACGATGGTCACGTGGCTTTGTTGGATGTTGTTGAGAACTTGGGCATCTCCATAGGCGAGAAACTATTCAATTATTGCCATGAAATCGACCGAAAACGAATCGAGGACGCTGATCGCTACTCAGCAGCAAACACGTACGAGGGACGCTTGAATGCTATAAACCGACTTCAGGATGAGAATATGATATTGCTGGACGCAAACGAGCTTCTGCATGGTCCAGGGATAGCAGACTAATCGGTAAGAACTTGATTTATATTAATATTTAAGTTACATCATTCAATTTTATCCTATCAAAACTTTAAACGCGTTTTTCTCGAAACCATGTTTTCTGACCTAATTGCCAGCATAACTCTGTCAAATTTTGTCCGAACGACTTTATTCAAAAAGGATTCTCTTCAGAAAACTTATCACTATCTTCGCATCTTAGAGTTTTTTTATAAAGTATTTACTTTTTTTTTAACAATTTACCGCAAAATTTTGTGTAAATTTGACTTTTTTCAAATGGCCGCCATTTTTGTTCTAATCAAAATTTTGAAATTTCCTAAGATGCTGCGATAGCTATACTATTATAGATCAACTTAATTATTCGAAAGAAAATTATGCACAAGAAATTTAAGGAAACCCGTAGTTTACATTGTTATCACCAATTTTGTGTACTTCGAGATCAAGCCAAGAAGACTCACCATTTGCTTCATCGAAAGTACATTAGTAAGATAGAACAGTCAATTGCAGACAATCCCAAAGCGTTTTGGCGCTATGTCGATGATTGCACTAAAGTTTACTTAAGTAAACTTGATGCTACCAATTACAACTACGAACAACTCAATGTGGTCAACTGCGATGCGTTTGGAGTTACTATTGAGGAAACCTTCAATGCCATCTCTGATTTACCTGACAGTGTGTCCTGTGGACCAGATGGACATTTTTTACTTTTCTTTTTTGCTACTAATTGTATAATTTAAATGGTTTATCCGTATATTTGCGTAAATAAATAAATATACAGGCGGAAAGGATGAATACCTCGGTTCCCACGTCAGACATCAGTGCTATTGCTGGCCTTCGATCTGCGCTAAGGAAGGCCATAGACACTGTAGGTGCGGCACAAACAAGGACGCCGAAAGGTGTGAGCAAAGCTACTAGGGCTATTACGGTCCTGGCAACCGATTTAGGAGACATCAGGAGGGCAAACCACCCAAATAAAAGTGTCCGAGCAGCGCAATCTAAAAAGCAGAACAAGGCGGACGACGCGGCCCCGCGGTGTTCCTACGAACCACTACACCCGCAGAAGAGCCCGGAAATAGGGCTGGCTCCTTACCAAACAACCTACACTAGTCTCTCCCAAAGAAGAAATCCCCAAATCTCAAGGGAACAAGAAACTGTCCTTGTATGCCATTCGCAGAAAAGTTGCGAAGAGAGAGAAGAGGAGGGAGAAGAAAAGGTTCAGGGCGGCTGGAAATGAAAGCGAGGATGAGGTGGTGGCTCATAAGCCGCCCCCACAAATATAAAAAAGTGTGAAGAGCGCGTCGAAAGGGGAAGATATCGAAAAGACGTCATAGCAGGGCCGGCAAACGAGGTACATATTAGTGAAATGAGGAGATCGCGAACCTCAGCAAACAGCTCCAAAAGTCCAAAATCACATCCCATAACAAAGCGAACGCAATCGCCCTGACATAACTACAGTGACTTGGCCACAGTGTGGCCAAGTCACATCGTAGCCAAGGTGAATTTTCACATGTGTTCTTAAATTTTGGGCAATTCTTTAGTTTTTGGCGGGAACAAATTTTGTTTTTTAAAAAAGCAAATTGCAGAAAGGTTTATCGCCAGTGTGAATTTTCAAAGGCATTTTCAATACGTCTTACGTGTAAGTATTTTGGTTTACAAATTATTAACGTCGTTCATTTTTAGATACATCGTAAGAGTTTACTGCTGCGGTATTAACTAAACAAGATCCCCTTACTAAGGGAAGTCACAAATTACTTTTGGTAAGCAATACCTTAAGAGAAATATTAACAAAGGCCTTCGTGGTCACGTTCATTTTAACTTAACTAAAAAAATCATCGGCAAGATGAACACAATGAACGATCAGAACATGCTCGACGCAGCGAACTTATTAATGGACTCCTCCGAGTTGCCTTGGCAGAATTCTAGTTCCAAAAGGAGCGGGAAAAGCATCAGCCCTCCGAAACCGGCCAAGAATGTAAGACCGGAGATGTTCATCGTGCCGACTCGAAACCGCTTCGAAGCCTTTCTTAAGGAAACCAAAACACCGAACTCACCAGCTAGGCAAGAAACAGCCACGACTACACAACCAGCACCTAGGAAGATTAATAAACGTCTTTACTAATTAAAAGTAATTATTTGACCACGTTTAATTTCTGATGTTCTTGGGTCCTCTATTTTTAGAATGACGGTTTGCAAAGCAAATTATCGTTTAAAATACTAATAGGTTAGATTTACAATAAGCAAGAACGCAAAATCGGCAAAATTGAAATTGGTCAAAATTTATTTATTGGTCTACAACATGACGGAGTACTTTATTAAACAGATGGGCAAGCTCCGAACCTTAAAAACTTCCAGAACGGAAGAAGACCTCGTAGAAAAGATGATGCAGCGGATGTCCTCAACAGTTTACTCGGCTTGGATAACAAGTCGAGACAAAACAATAGAAGGTACGATTGAATTCTTAAAAACGCAGGAAGTAGTTGAATCTATCAGAAATAAGGAGAAGAACAATAAATCAAACAAGCAGAGAAGACAAGAGGCGACACAATACCACCGACCCAAGTTGAATGTAGTAAGTACAGTCCTACCCGATTTAAATGTACCACCACCTACCCTCGTTGCTAACATGAGTCTAACAAATCCTAATCCTAGATCAGCCCAACGTAGGTCGGGAAACGCCAGCAGAACGAACTAAGGGGATGCGGTCGTTCTAAAATCACTCAGTATTTCCCCAAAATTTTATCATTTGTACCAGTTAACTTTGTGAGGAAGGGAAATTTTTCATTTATTATTTGATGAGGTTATGTGTGGTGAGGTTCTGTTTTGTTTAAAAGTGTTCACGATAATTTGAAATTGTATTTGTTATTCGAATTGATCAACATTATTCACAATGTCTTCGCAGGAAAACCTAAAGTTAAGAACTGAATTGAAAAAATTGAAAAAAGATGAATTAATAGACTTGATAGCTAATGGTAATCTACCCGATAATTACAATAATAACATTGTTTTAACTAACTGGCGTGCAGTGAATTTTCCAAGTGATTTAATTGACAGTTTAAAACGGCAAATTGCTACTTTGAAAGAATTAGTCAGCAGAAATCGCTCTGAAATATTAATATTTCAGGTGTGGATGGCTTTGATGATAATAAAATATTTGAATTGAAAGAACTCGCATACTTATAACCTATAAAAGAAGGAGAAGTAAACACGTGAAATTTTTAAAATATATTAAAAACTTTATTGATTAAATTTCAATTAAAATATTCTGCCAACCGTTTAAGAAATAAAGTCCTGTGATAATTTTAGAAATACTAAATCAATATGCGCGTCTTTATATAATAACCACTTTAAACTAATGGGTAAATTTGAAAATATGTTGATTACGAAATTGTACTTATTAGAAATAAGTACAATTTTTTCAATAAATATATACAATATTGCATAATTATGTTGCAGAAATCTGCAAAGCCGTAAGTTAACTTTCTGTATAATCCTATAGTTTAAAATTGCATAATTTTGGTGTATCAATGTTCACAAGTTTTCTTCTGGAAATCTGCACAACATTGTACAGCATTGAGCAACAACATTGTGCAGATTTTAAAGCAAGATTTGAGATTAAGTTCTCAACAAAGAAATACCTGAAAATGACCGGTTTGGGTTGTATACGTGAATAAAATCTTTGACATAAAATTTTCTTTTAACACAGTTTTTTCTGTGCATCCATTGACGATTGTGTACACAAATTTACTGAGATTATCCTTGCGGTTCTCGCACAGGTGTTCGTCGACGCCCACAAAATCACCGAAAATCAACCCCTCGCCAAGCTGGAAGAAATTCAAAAAACAATAAAAGATTTCAAAAAGCTAAAACTGATGATCAGACAATCACCACGACCCCCGCACAAATAGATGGCATAATCAAGAGGTTAAAACCAAAAAAGCCCCAGGCCAAGATGGGGTAGGAAATGCCCACCTAAAATCCCCCCGAAGAAAGGGTTATGCCAGCTATACTACATCTTCAAAGCCTGTCTGCTACACAGTCATTTTCCGAATAAATGGAAGACCGTGAAGGTACTTGTGGAAATTATCAATGCTCCAAGAAAGGAATGCTTTGTCCGATAAAAATTTTGAAAATTTAGTTATAATAAAAGCCAACTTAAACAAAGGCAATTAATTTTGAATTTACAACTTTTATATAAATAAATAAAAATACATATAAAATATATGTAACATATTTTATATAAACATATAAAATATATGTTTGGTATTTTCATATCTTTCTTTCATATCTTTCATATCTTAAATTATGAATAATAATAATTTATCAATCGCGACGGAATTAAATAAACTCACAAAGGGTGAGTTAGTAGAACTAATTACGCAGGGAAAGCTGCCGATAGGTAAGCTTAAGGAAGGAAACGTGCTCTTCAACTATGCAGTATCAATGAAGTTGAAAAACGAAACAGAAGAGGCAATTGAGGCCGGTGGTGAAACACGTGGTCTTAAGGGTGAACTGCTTTACTCCCTGAAGCAACAAATCGCAAATTTAAACGAATTGGTAAGCGATAAAAACAAGATCATCAATTTGCTGAATGAAAAAATCAATATGCAACCAAATATACACAATGTAGATAAGAAAGATTCTAGTGCGGTGCAAGCCTTAAATGAAGAGAAGAAAATGAAACTTAACCTAAAAAATCCTAAGCCATCTGAAGTTAATCAATATAACCTAAAAAATGCAAAACTTACACTAAATAGTAATAAACTTGAGAAACCCGCTAGTTTAACCACCAGTTATGTAAATGCAGCGGAATGTGAAGTGAAAGTGAATTCTGATGCCGATCACAACATCAAAATAAATAGTAAAGACCTTGCTAAAGGAATTGCGTTTGCACAGCAACACCAATTATCAAACGAGCTGCAATCTGACAAGGATGGGTTTGTAAAAGTATCATACATGAAACGCAAAAAACGTCAAACTATTACAGTAGGCAATAATACAGATACAAATGCGCTTGGTTTTGCAGGTACAATACAACCGAAGTTATGGGTATTTGTTTCAAGGGTTAAGCAGCATGTAACCGAAAAGATGGTTACAGATTATGTTGGCGAGAAACTAAACGATGAAAATATCATAGTGAAACCTATCGAAGCTAAATACATTTTATTCTCGTAAAATTTCATAGCACATCACTTAGCAGAACGTCTGCTTGTACAACTCTTTTCTTATCAAGTCATGCGCCCTCTATATACAAAAATGTACATAATAAAAATTAAAGTATATAACAACAATTATTTCGAAAAGATTTGTGAATTTTCATCGCACAACTGGTCCTTCGAACCAAAGCAAAACAAACTACGGTAACCGTAACAAAGTATCATTTCCGCGCTTTTGTGTAGTATTAATATAATATTCATTATATAGTACTGATCACATTATAAAGAAACAAACGATAGCAATAATTAAAGAAAGATCAATGGAAGATTTAAATTTAATGTAAGTACATAAATTAGTATAATGTAATAAATTCACTTTGTTTCTTGGTTTTTAGCTACAATTTATTGCCACCACTAAATTTTGTACCGATTCCAACATACGAAAATGAAAACAGAAATTTCCGGAGGCCCCGAAATGTTCGTGGCAGAACTAATTTTAAATGCCACGAAGTTGTGTGAAATCAGTGAATAACTTTTGTTATATTTGTGGTGAAGTAACATTTTCGTCACAGAAACGCAATCTTACTCCTGTTGTTAAGACTGCTTATCAGCATTATTTTGGAGTTATGGTAGGTGACCAAGATAAGTCGTGGGCTCCACATATATGTTGTAATTCCCCACCAATAAAGTCGGGATTGTCAACAAAGAAAAGAAGAACAGTTCAATACCCAAATATTCCTTCGGCTACTCGACCAATTCCACATTCAGACGGTTTACCAATACCTACCCAACCCACAGTTATGTACTTGAAATGGAAAATGAAGATTGTGCAGAAGAAGAACTCAGCCAGCCTAGCACATCTCACGACCCTGATTTTAAGGAAACAGATGATAAACCGTACAGACTGAGTCAAGCGGATTCGAGTGATTTCATTCGAGACCTTGATTTGAAAGGATAAGGCAGAACTTCTAGGCTCAAGACTACAGCAGTGGAATCTTCTCCAGCATGATGTCAGGGTATCACAGTATAGACAGCGTTCGAAGGATCTCCTTCCTTTTTTTGAAAAGAAAAACAACCTTGTAGTATGCTGCAACGTTAATGGCTTGATGAAATGTTTGAATTTGAACCATGATCCTACTGAATGGAGGCTATTCATAGATTCGTCGAAGCTTAGTTTGAAAGCTGTTTACATAGCTGTACTACAACGGTAACCGCCTTCCTTCTATTCCTGTTGGACATGCAGTTCATATGAAAGAGACTTATGAAAACTTGAAAGCCCTCCTCCACTCAATAAAATATGCTGAACACAAGTGGAAAATCTGTGGCGATCTAAAGGTCATCGCTATACTTTTAGGAATGCAACTGGGGTATACTAAATACTGCTGCTTTTTATGTATGTGGGACAGTAGGGATAGGAAATCACATTACATTCGAACAGACTGGCCTACAAGAAATCTTGGCCCTTGGAGTAACAATAGACACACTCCTGACTTGGAATGATTACGTGACCGACCTA
Organism: Lycocerus yunnanus; assembly: GCA_036346125.1. Taxonomy (NCBI): domain Eukaryota; kingdom Metazoa; phylum Arthropoda; class Insecta; order Coleoptera; family Cantharidae; genus Lycocerus; species Lycocerus yunnanus. The sequence continues at coordinate 31,921 of JARFIX010000304.1, read as the reverse complement.
CAAAAATCTTTAAGCCAAACAATATATGCCATCAGAAGCATTAGAGAGACTACAGGCAAAGCAGCTGCAAAAACTGTGTATTTCTCGTTGATTCATGCCAGAATGATATATGGGGTTTTGGTCTGGGGCAATAAGTTGCAGATTCACAAGGTTTTTGTGCTACAAAAACGAGCCATCCGAGCCGTAGAAGGTGTATCAAGCAGATCTCACTGCAAACCTCTATTTCGCGATCTCCACATTATGACTCTACCACCTGCCTACCTGACTACCACCAGAATCCACAGCGATGCCAGCATGCTAAACAACACTGCTTAGACTTGAGAATCCAACTGTACAACAAGCTACCTCAGAATCTCAAACAGCTCCCATAAAACAATTTAAGATAAAGTTAAGGAAATGATGACCGATGAAGCTCTGTACAGTGTCATGGACTTCCTCCAGCACCACACATCAAATTAGCGTTGAGATGAAAAACAGCGTGAAGCTGATTCTCCACCATTTATATATTTATTTTGTAAATTATCATGTTTATCTATTTTACATCGGTTTAATTAGTGACAATTGGTACCAGTCCATTGTGTAAATTATCTGTCTCAATACCTGAGGGTTATCCTCGTTATCTACCGTAACTTCAGGACATCATCAGGTCAACCTAAGGACAGCACCGCATCAACAAATGTAAATATATCCCCGTTCAACATATCGTTAATAAATGTATATGTATTAATATGACCATTGAGTATAAGTATAATGGTTACTTCGTTTGTTCCGGATAATGACATTTTTCACGTAATTACAAGTTTGGAAAATTATTTACCAGAAGAGTTAGATCCAGTTTTAGCATGGTTTACAAAACATATATTGGGCGTCTTAGAAATAATGGTAGCAGAAATAATCCGATGTTTTCTTCAAATATTTGGTCTGTACATACCTTCAAAAAGCCCCAGTACGAAGCGGCGGATTCTCGAATTTTGGCAAAGATAGAAAACTGCAGGTGAATTCAATAAATTCAAATAAAAGAAACTATTCTGCAGAAAATTATTTTAATTAGCACTTACTGGTGTTATAAACCAAATATAAAATAAATAATTTTCCGAACTAAAAAAATAATTATTATAAAACCAGTAACTGCTAATTAATAGTTATTTATGGATTTAGGGCGTAAAGAGGCTTTTATGGCGTAAGACGTAATTTTAGCCGTAATTCAAACAGGTAGGTACATTATGGCTCACCGTGAAGTCATCAAAACCGAAAGTACTTCTACGAAAATTAGTGTGGTTTTCGATGCAAGCATGAAGACAAGCAATAGGTAAAATTTTTCAAGACGGTGCACAAAATATCTTCTGTTGTGTCCACGCCCTCTAATGGAACTTAGTGTAATTAAAAATACACCTCCAACTCCAAAAATGTATAAAAGGAGGTGCAGGAGGAAGAAATGGGTCCACCCACCCAGTACCGCAACCAACCGACCGCCCCACCACCCACCGGATCAGCGCACCGAACGCAAGTATCTTACGTTGAAACAGCCAGTCGGCACGCTCCCAATAGGGAATGTACGCCCTCAAGCGTCTCCTCCTCAAGGAGTCGCAAACGATACTCTAAATCTACTTGTTACAGCTCTCACCCAAGTCTTCCAAGCAGTAGGCATCAGCGGCGCCCAAGCTGGAATAATAACAGCCGCTATAAAATCCGCCGTCAATCAAACCACCCCGCCAATGTCTAGGTAAAGACAGCGACCGACCTCACTGCAGATAGCCTTCTGAATTCGAACGGCCTCCTCGCAAGGAAATTCCTGCTGCTCGACTTCGCTCAAAAATACGACCTGGATGTTATCCTGGTCGGGAAACCCATCTCAAACAGGGGACCGCGCCAAGCTCCCGGCGTACACCCTCTACAGAACCGACCGCCAACATGCCCGAGGTGGGGCACTGCCGTCTACATTAAGTCGTCCATTGAACACCGGGACCTCCCCGCTTCCAACAAATTGAGGCAACGTCCGTCAACATCCACACCAAAACCACGGCTGGCTGCAAATCTCCTCAGGGAAGGACCCCCAACAGGAAATTCTAAAGGTGACATCAAAGTCCTACTCGATGCCCCCGGAGGAACCATCATCGCCGGCGACCTCGACGCCAAACACGCCTCCTGGACCACGCCACCTGCCGTTACACCAACCGAGAAGGACGCACCTCCTCGCCCTGGCCAAAGAACTCGATTTCGCCATCAACGCCCCGGCAGCTCCAACCCACTTCTCCTACAAAGGAACACCCAGCGTCCGATTCACCACGGCAAACGATCTCACCTCCGACCACTTCGGTGCTACTCTCCTCGGGGACCTCAAGCACCCAAACTCCGCCCCGCGACAAGTAAAACGGACTGGCCGCTCTTCCATGACCTCCTACTCAGCTCCATGGAACCATCTCCATCATCGATTCCACCGACCACCTAGATAAGTATGTCGAGTCTTTTCAATCATCTGTTTCTAGGTCACTGGAAAACGCGACGAAAACTACCCGGACCGACCTCCACGACCGCCTACCAACCTCGATCAAAGACCTCATCAAAAAAAAAACGGGCAAGGAAAATCGCGCCAAGCACCTCGCACCCAGATGACAAACGGCATTACAACCATCTCAAAGAATTAATCACGGCAAAGGTCAACGCGCACCACGAGCAACAGTGGACGAGCACCATTTCATCCCTCTCCTTTGAAGACCAATCCGCCTGGAAGATGGCCCGCAGCCTTCAGCGAAAAGCAGTCTTCTAATTAGCACTGGCTAATGCTTTGATTCTTATCAGTCGCGAGTATCAGTTATGCAACCAAACGAAAGGAACAGTCATCTCAGGCTAACGTATAACTTGCCATGTCAGTCATGGCCTGAATACTTAGACTACCTGGATGAGTGGGACTATAGTTTCAACTTCCATCTTAGCCAAACACGAAGAGATTTTATTTTCAACGTTTGGTTAAACACAATCAGAGAATGGCCTGTGCAATCACAGCCATTATTTCTCCGCACATCCCATCGATGAATCAAATAGCATCTACTTTCCTACACCAAGCGCTTTTATTGATACATCAGCCTGCTGGTACAAACAGCTGTGCTCCGATGACGATTCTCTACGAGATGAGTCAAACAATGGATGCTGCAACAAGATTAAAAAATTTTCAAACTCGTTGCACGTTATCGAAACGTACAATTTAAATATAAATTTACTTAGTACTGCCCTGCTGTGAAAGTACAATTTATTATTCAATTCAATGCGGCCTCAACAACAATAGGCCTGTCTGGCCAGTTGTTAATTGGTTCTGGGAATTTACCTAAACTCTTTCTTCGAACTTCTTTTCAAAACCCCATATTATCTAACAAGGGATGGCAGCACCAGGCTGTCGAGGAAAGCTTATAAGGGGTTTTTTGGAAAAGAAGGCATCTTGTCTTGGCTTTACCTTTAAACAGGTGGACTGTGAGTTGTATCTGTGAGTTGTATCGTAAGTTTTACTTTACCTTTATCGTGAAGAATCTTGTCTTTACTTTCGCCGATGCGAAGTGTGTTTTATCTTCGCTTTATCTTTGTGTCTTTATCTTGCGATAGTGTTACCTGTATCGTCAAACAGTCGTGTTTTACCTTTGTGAAGAGTTTTCTTCTTGCCGTTGTGCAGAACAGTTTTATCGTGGCTTGCTGGAAGAAGACCAAGAACCTTTGGCACGTGTATTTGTTTATAATAATTATCAGACTAGTACTGTATCGTAAAACGGTGATTGATGAACAATTGTGATTATTTGTCTTAATACCTGAGGGTTATCCGCATTACTTACCACAACCCAAAAAATCATCAAGGAAAACATAAGGACCATTAACGGGTGATTGGCGGTAAGCCGTTTAGTTTTTGTAAACAAAATTGTCTTTGTAATTTAGTTAATTTAGACTAAGCTATCGTTTGTTACCATTTAATTAAGGTTGGGTTTTGTACATATAGTCTTAAATAAACCTCTGTTAAACGTATCGTTGATTGTTTAATTATACTCTTTAGCAATAATCTAGAACATCGCGTGGCTCACGACCTTGTTGTACATCTCCGTATGCTAGCTGGGTACACACTTTGTTTCAATACCCTATAGAGTAATGAATGAATGCCCTATGAAGTTGCAACGGCAATCAGATCGCTACAAAATAAGAAAGCTCCAGGCCCAGACGGCATCCCGAACCGCGCCATGAAGGAACTGCCTCGCAAGGCGGTTGCCGCCATCACAGGTATCATTAACGCTTCTCTCCGATTTAGGTACTTCCCGAAGATCTGGAAAACCGCAGACGTGGTGGTCATCCACAAACCAGGCCAGGACAACCGAAAACCCCAGAGCTACCGACCAATCAGCCTCCTGCCCACCATGGGCAAGCTGACGGAAAAATCATCCTCTCCCGACTGAAGCAAGCCGTCTTTGACAACAACATCCTGCAGGACGAACAATTTGATTCCGCGAGGGCCACAGCACTGTCCACCAAGCCCTCCGTCTGGTCGAACACATCTCCACAGGCTTCAACAAAAAGGAATTTACAGGCGTAGTATTACTCGACGTGTCAAAAGCCTTCGACAAAGTTTGGCACGAAGGTATACTCTTTAAAATGTTACAGGCAAAGATCCACCTCCCCCTCGTCCAACTAGTGGCCTCGTACCTAGAAAATCGTCGCTTCAGGATCGTCATCGAAGGCACCCGCTCTTCCGAAAAGGGCATCACCGCCGGAGTCCCCCAAGGCTCCATCCTCTCCCCGACGCTCTTCAACATCTTCGTGAGTGACATCCCCACCCCCGACACCGGACCAAACAGCGCTCACGCGACGACACCGCGGTCTACACGTCGTCCATGAACCCGAACACCGCCACGGAACGCCTCCAAGAAGCCGTCAACAGCCTCCAGACCTGGTTCGAAACCTGACGCATCGGCGTCAACTCGAGCAAGAGTACCGCCACCATGTTCCGAAAACGGAGCAAACCCATCAAGTCAGCCGTGTGGATGTTCGAAGAGCAAATCCCCTGGACAGAACACGCTAAATACCTGGGCATCACTCAACTGGAGGAAACACGTCGACATCGTCACCAAGAGAGCAAAAGGCGTCATGAACGTACTCTACCCCCTAATCAACCGAAAAAGCCCGATGTCCACCGCCAACAAACTGCGAATCTACAAAGACATCATCAGGCCCACGATGACCTACGCCGCTCCAGTCTGGGGCACCGCATCCACCCGCACCATGTCCAAGGCCCAAGTGATCCAAAACAAAACTCTTCGAGCCTCCTTCAACGCGCCTTACTACGTTACAAACCGGAGACTACACACCGATGCCCAGATGGAAACAATCGAAGAGCACGTAACCAGACTGACCACCCAAACCTACGCCAAAATCTCCACCTCAGTCAACCCGCTAATCCAAAATTTAGGAGACTACAATGCAGACCTATAACCCAGCCAGCCATCGCCGTCACCCGCTTCCTGCAGAACCAACCACCACGCAGGAAACCAGGCTCCTCCCACCCGCGAGCAAGGAGCAGCCCAATCAACGCAACCCACCAGCCACCGCCAAATGAAGAGAGGATCTGTTACTAAACCACAAACAGTACTCCGCCAGATCCAGCCTAGAGCTTAATCCAGCAGGCAGTCGGCTCCCTAATCCACCGCCAGTTACCAGCATCAGATGAAAGAGATAAGGGGCTACGCCCCGGTGCTCCGTGTAGCCAATATGTTCATCATCGTTCATCGAAATGGGCAATTGGTATCAACTGTGAATTCACTCAGAGGCTTTTTCCAGTATTAGTGTAAAATAAATTATAAATTGAAAACAAGCAGCATTATTATTTTCGAATACCCAAGCAAGATTATAACACTTCTTTGTTCGCTCACGTACTTTTTAATCCACCTAGTCAGACTATCAAAATATCTTTTTTCTATCTAAAGTTTTTTTTTCGAGTTCTTGCACAAAGTTCGTTTTTGTTAATTAAATGTTGAACATGTAAATATATTTTTTGTAAATACAATTATTTCGAAAAGATTTGTGAATTTTCATCGCACAACTGGTCCTTCGAACCAAAGCAAAACAAAACTACGGTAACCGTAACAAAGTATCATTTCCAAGGCCCGTACACTAAATCATCACTAAATCAAATGGAATCAACAATCCCATCATCCACCTTTAATTGCCATATCACGTCATCAATAAGTAAAAGAAGAAAGTGAAGTGAAACCCCATAATAAAAGAGCCCTTATTACACTTAAACAATAGTGATTACCCAAAGTTGGTAAGCCGTATTAATATATTGTCTAGGTGATATTTTTGTTTTGTGTTAGTTTTAAGTTGTTTAATTATATTTTTATTTTTTTTTTTATTTTTTTAGAGTACATTTTTGGATATTATTCAATCAAATATTAGTTAGGTCATTCTAATTTTAGTAGTACAATATTAGTTAGAGAATAATTAGAATAATTAATTAAATTTATTTTTTTATTTTATTAATTTTTATTAAAATTTATTAGTTGAATTGATCTCTTATTTTGCAAAGGATGGTAGGTCAACGTATTAGTGTTGATTGAAAAATAGAAAAATAGAATTGATCGAAAATGAAATGAGTGAAATCGATATCTCTCAAAAATCTTCATCAGAATTAGTACTACACAAACAAATAAATAATGCTGATCTGACAATTCCACCGATGCCAAGTAATTGTGTAAATTTAGAATCTTCCAGCACAGTTTATCTTGCTGGTTACATTGCATTCAAGTTATTAAAAAATACAATTGTAAGACATGTATGGAAAATATAGTTAAGCCTAAGGAAGAAATATTTTCTAAAAATGAGTGTTACCTGCTATATAAAGACTATGGGGCCTGTTGTGTCCACGCCCTCTAATGGAACTTAGTGTAATTAAAAACCCACCCCTCCAACTCCAAAAATGTATAAAAGGGGGTGCAGGAGGGTGAATGGGGAAGAAACTCGAATACCCGATGATCAAAGAGCTGGGTAACTACCAGCTCGATGATTATCTACGGTACAAGAGACCCAAAGCAATCCTGCAGCCAATCACAGAGGACAGTATTATTAATACTTTGCGTGTTTCAGGTGGTGACGGAGAAACCGATTACGAAAGCGACGAGGACGAAGGGGGCGCCGAGCGCAATTCGTAATTTAATACCGGGACACATGAGCAATGCCGAAGCGTGACGAGCCGAAATGGTCGGCCACTGACGTCTCTGGATGGGATCACGTAAGTTTTGCACCGCCTTCTAGGCCCTCCTCCTAAAGCCCTGCCCAAACTTGCCCGATCGCGTTCATACTTCGTCAGGTTTTAATAGGTACTATTATTACTACAAATCTCACGGACTAGAAGTGAATACCTCTTCTTCTGTTGTACATTGGAAACCAAACCAATAATCAAATCCCAGTTTGAAATCGACTTTTATTTACAATCACTTACAAGGTAATGTTATACTAATATTTTTTAAGATTTTTAAATAATATATTTATGTACTATCTTAGGAGTTGTTGCGGAAACCTCATTTACTTATTTCAAATGAGAATAATAACACAGCTGAACGGTTAATGAATATCGTCTCCAGATTTAATATGGGAAAAAGATTAAATTTGGTCCAAAGGGGATCATACGAGCGACGTGTTCATCTTGCAGGATTACGATTCAATAAAGCTTTTAATTGGCATCGCAGCCCATGGAAAAATTATACTGGAAATACTCCTGGCAACATTTTCCTTGTATATGGAAAAGCAAACTGCCAATAAAATCAAAAAGCAAGAAAACGTTTATTCTCAGGTAACGAACAGATAACCTTTCAAGGAAAAAAAAAAACAGCAGTTGAAAAAAATACTGATTATGGTGACCATGCAGAAATATTCGAAACTAAGGAAGACTTAAAAGTCATTTTGAGTGAATCCGCTTTGGTAATTAAAGATTACAAGGTGAGTTTTATGTTTTCATATTAATATATTATAGCAAAAATAATGTTTTAGATTTCCAAAGATGCAATTGATAATATTAAAAAAGAATCGGTTGGTCAATTTGGCAATAAAGTATATGAAACTGAACAAAAGATGCGTTTGAAAAATTATGAAAAATATTGAAGAAGCTTCAACAGTCGTTGCTCAAGCGTATATGAAAGCTGCTGACGGGGGAATCATCTCGATAAATGTCTACGAGACAAAAATTTTGGCGAAAGCAGCTCGAGGGCGTAGCCCGAGAGCTGCTTCGTCAAAATTTTGTCGAGGAGACATTTTGAGAGCGGATTTACCGGTTACAGCCCAACAAGAAAGTTTTCGGATCGCGCGATAGTGTCCGTCGCGCGAGGAAAAACGCTGGCTAAAAAATAGCGTTTATTAAAAATGTTTAACATAGCGTACATTAAAAATGTTTAACATAGCGTGTATTAAAAATGTTTAACATAGCGTATATTAAAAAAAAAAGATTTGCCGGGTCAGTCCTTACCCGAGATGATTAATTACGCGCCGCAAGGCGCGTATGGAAATTTTTTTTTTTTTTCCAAAATTGCTCCGAGCAACAAACGCAATCGCTTAAAATAAAGCGACGCGGACTAATTAAATAAACCACGTGCACAAGAGGTGTCGAGTGCGCTTTGCATTATTACCTACACAATGGTGTCGAGTGCGCTTTGCATTATTACCTACACAATGGTGTCGAGTGCGCTTTGCATTATTACCTACACAATGGTGTCGAGTGCACCCTTGCATTATCACGTGCAATGTCGGTGACCTTACCGATAGAACACGAGCGCACCCGAGAACTGGCGGGTTTACGGCAAAAGCGTAATGCGCAATGTCGGTGAGTTTACCGATAGAACACGAGCGGAACCGACAACTGGCGGGTTGCATTAAAAAGCAATCATTCGTGTCGGTGCTATCGCAGTGAAAACAAGTGCAAATTTTAGTGCAGTAGTGCAAGTAAAAATGAAACGTGGATTTGATATTGAAACGTCGTCGTCGGACGATGAGGTGCAACTATCTCAAGCCAAAATCTTTAAGGATGGCGGCGGGGACGATATGTGGAGGGTGTCGGGTGTCAGCACGTGGTCGGACGACGAGAAACCGCGTATTAGTGTCGGGGGGGCGGCGGTAAAGAGTACGCGGTTTGGTGCAGCCACAGGGGCCGACGTGAAAGCAGCCATGTTAAGCGCCGTCCCAAAAAATACGCAGTACGGGCGGCGGTGTAGGCGTAGGGCCTTTGAGGAGTACTGCACGGGCAGGGGTGTCGCATTTGGTAAGGAAACCACCAAGGGCGAAGTTGCGAACCTGCTCAGGGACTACGCCTACAACATGAGAAAGAAAGACGGGGGCGAGTACAAGGAAAGCACAGTGAAGCAGCATTGGAATTGTCTCGCCTCCACGTTGCAAAAAGAATTGAGAGATGGTAAGACAATTATTAAAATTTATTTATTCGATAAAACCTAATATTTGGATATTTTTATAGATTTTGGATTAATGTTCGATCCGTTTACGGACCCCGAATTCAAGGAGGCGCTTGATGCGCGTAACTGCAAGCGCAGAGAATTGCAGGCAGACCCGGAGAGGCGTAGCGTTAGCGCTACAGCGTTCACGCTCGAGGAATATGATCGGATGTGCGCGTCTTACGACCCCGACACGCCTGAAGGGCTCAATAGGAGATTTTTTTTAATAGCGAGTAAGGAGCTGGCGTGGAGGGGTAATGAAGCCGTAAAGGCGCTAACCTCATACTTCCATATCGAGCGTGACAACAGCGGCAAGGAAACCGGCCGCTTGCGCTACAACCCCCTATTTGCTAAAACGCAACAGGGGGGCGCCAAGCCTCTGCCGGACGACAGATGGCTCGTTAGTCGCCCGGACGATCCTGGGATGTGTCCGGTCGCCCTTTACAAGCAGATATTAGAAAAGCGGCCTCCAGATGCACCAAATAGGGTGTTTTTAAAAGCCTGGCGAGCTGGGGAGGCAAACATAAAGTGTGGTTTGCCCGCATGCCGATCGGCAAGAATACGATCGGCACTTGGATGAAGGAGGCCGCCGCTGCTGTAGGGCTAAAGGGCCGGTTTACGAATCACAGTGCCCGGGCGACGATGGTCACCGCCATGGTGGAAAACAAGTGCCGCAAGAGGAAATCATGCGGATAACCGGTAAATATAACATTACAGTATATGTACAGGGTATTAATTACATATTTTGTTACAGGACATCGAAGCCTCAAATCTCTGAAGCCGTACGTCACTGTAAACCCTCGGCGGCACGAAGAGATTGTGGCTAAGGTCCGTTTACCGGCGGCTACCAAGGCGACGACCGAAGAAACCGCGGGCGTCGCGGTAGCGGGTCCATCGTGGCGGAGGACGACGGCCGAAGACGAAGGCGGCGACAGCGACGATAGTGGCGAAGAGGCGCCGGTGCAAGGCGAACCAAGCCAAATAAGTGTCCACAGCCGGACAAACACCGCCGTAAACAATCAAGGCGGGCTCCCAGCTGGAGTTAACTTATACAACACGGGCACCGGCGCCAAAAATTTTTTATAATTATTATATTACTAAAAATATTACAAAAATAAAGATTTTGTTTGGAAAAGTTGTTATTTCTGGTAAGAGTCGAAAGCAGATTCCCGGGATTTGAAAGCAGTTTCCCCGCGATCTCATGGATTTCAGGCGATCCGAGATGGTTTGGCGGGCTGTAACCGAAGAAGAAGTTCAAGAATCTGCTAGTCAAGATAAACTACAATTATCTCAGAATGGAAGCGATGGTAATTGGATGAAAAGAGGCTTTTATTCGCTTTATGGAGTCACAACATTGATTGGTTATTTTACGGAAAAGTTATCGACTTTGTAAAAGTCGATAACCACAAAGTAAATATTGTAAAGCGTGCGAAATTCACCTAAAGCAAAAAGATAAACTATGGCATAAAATATGAGTATTACATAGGAGACGGCGATACAAAAACTTTTTCAAGCATCAGGAAAGCTCAGCCGTATGAAGACCTCGAGGTAAAAAAAAATTAATGCGTGGGTCACGTTAAAAAACGTATGGGTAAGCGTCTTAGCCAAGTCATCTGCGATAGCAAAAAATCTACGTCAAGTATCAAAGAAACGGAATCAACAACGGAAAAAAATAATAAAAAATTACATCGAATGAAAGTAAACGAGTTAGTTTGAGAGGACGTGGAAAACTTACTGCTAAACTAATAGACGAGGTAATATTTATTAAAAACTTGAAAAAAAATGCCATATGGGCGACATTTTACCATAAATCATTGTCCACCTGGAAAGAAAGTTGGTGTGATTGGCAGAGAGCAAAAGCCAGAGGTACATTAGACACATACAACCACAAATTTTTTTTTAAATTACCGTAAATTGTTTAATTTTTCGAATTTTAAAAATCCAGCTTGACAGACTATAACTACTACCTTATTTTAGAAGAATTTCTTTACATTTTGCAGATCCGTCAACATTTGAGTAAGAAATACTGCCGACCGTGGAGCAACTTTTTTACAGTGCTTCAAAAATGTGATTTTCATGTTGTAATTTTTGAAAAAAATTGAAATAAATTTTTTACAACATAACACAGTAATAAACAATGTGTACGAATTTTTTATTTCTATCCCTCCTAAAAATAGTTTTTCTTTTAGTACGTTTTCGGTACCGCTGGACGTATGTAAGGCCTAATTAAATTTTTTTTTTATTTTATTAATTTTTATTAAAATTTATTAGTTGAATTGATCTTTTATTTTGCAAAAGATGACAGGTCAAGGTATTAGTGAACCTCCTTCCCAACAGGGTCTTTAAAAATTAATGTTCTTCGGCTTTTCGAGCTCAGGGCCGCCCTAAATTTCCTGAGAAATTTTGATTGGCTACAAGGTGGTTTAATGAAACCACCAGAAGAATTAATGAACTTGAAAAAATGTTTGATGTTTTCAATCCAGATTTAAATAGTATAATAATAATAATCCCAATTAAAATTTAAATAATTTATTAAGACAAGCTTTCGATGTGGAATGTAGTGACCATATCAAAAAAATTTTTAAACAAGAATGTTTTTTAAAATTAAAAAATTAAATAAGTCGTTGGAAGATGAAGACAGAAGTAAAAAAAGAAAGATTAAAAAAATTGTTACTTAAAATGGCCGTATAATTTGCTAATTATATTATGTTTTTTAAATAAATAAAAAAATTTATAATACAACTTGACATACACTTTATTTACATATTTATAGTAAATTTTTTAATTATAATAAATTTAATTGTGTATTATGGATACCAATTAAATATTTAAATGTAAAAAATTTTAATTTAACCGAATTTTTAATTTCATACTTATCTACCGGAGTAAAAGTTCTGACCCCTGATTTTAAAAAGTAATTGATGGAATTTTATGCACTAAAAACGTAAAAATAGAGAATTTAATTTTGTATAACATATTAAAATTATGGGCTTTATAGTGTGTTTTGTAATGCAGATATTTAAAAAAAAAATTTAAGCAACAATTAGCACAACGTTACAATTTTTTGTCAAGTATTCAAATTTAATGAAATTTGAACTGTAGATATCTACATCTTTTTTCTTCTCAAATTTTGTTAATAATATATTTCAACTAGTTTTTGGATTATTGAAGCGTAATAGTAAAGTATAATTTATACCAAATATTTTCAATTAATTGAATATATCAACCAAAAACTACGGTTGATTATTATTTTCAATTAAATAAATAAAATTTTGATTATTTTCCAAACTATAATAGTTTTAAAATATTAAAACGGAACAGAATTCATACTTTTGTGGAGCAGTGACGAGAGGGAAAGATATTGTTTATGTCCGATTGCTACGAAGCGGCAAACGCCATCAAGTATTACAAATATTTTTCAATTTATTAATTTGAAATTAATATTGTAGTTTTCATTTTATTACAAGTACTAAATTTTTCAAAGCAAATTCCCTGACTTCCAGGTTTTCCTGTCAAAATTTTAATTTTAAAATTTAATTAATGACATTTTGGTATCGTAATACTGTAAATAGAAAAATTTGAACATTTATTGTTGTTCAAGGGTATCTGTTCTAAATTTCAAAATTTAAATCCAATTTTGTAAGGTGAATTTCATGTGCTGTACAATAATATATTTAAACTTCACTAAGGGTATCAATTTAATCAATTTCCCACTTTTTACATGCGAACTTATTAAATGATAGAAAAATGTTGACAACTACACAAAGTTCAGAATCAAATTAGTAATGAGTTTAACCCCCACTAAAAGTTTTTTACAATTCCCAATTTATTTAACAGGTAGAAATTATATGGGATAGACATGACAAGTAAAATAATAGAATCAAATAAATGGTTTGTAAGTGGTATACAGCACAAATAAAGTTTTTTCAAAATTTCAACTTCTCCAAACATTTTGTACAGGTGAAATTAGTGTCAAATGATAGACAATAGTGACAAGTACAACATATATTTCAGAATCAAAAATTCAGGGCTGAAGGGTATAACCGCCCCAAAATTTCAAAATTTACAACTTCTCCCAAACATTTTGTTACAGGCTGAAATTAGTGTCAAATGATAGACAATAGTGACAAGTACAACATATATTTCAGAATCAAAAATTCAGGGCTGAAGGGTATAACCGCCCCTCAAAAATTTCAAAATTTACAACTTCTCCCAAACATTTTGTTACAGGCTGAAATTAGTGTCAAATGATAGACAATAGTGACAAGTACAACATATATTTCAGAATCAAAAAATTCGGGGGCTGAAGGGTATAACCGCCCCCAAAATTTCAAAATTTACAACTTCTCCCAAACATTTTGTTACAGGCTGAAATTAGTGTCAAATGATAGACAATAGTGACAAGTACAACATATATTTCAGAATCAAAAAATTCGGGGGCTGAAGGGTATAACCGCCCCCAAAATTTCAAAATTTACAACTTCTTCCAAACATTTTGTTACAGGCTGAAATTAGTGTCAAATGATAGACAATAGTGACAAGTACAACATATATTTCAGAATAAAAAAATTCAGGGGCTGAAGGGTATAACCGCCCCCAAAAATTTCAAAATTTACAACTTCTCCCAAACATTTTGATACAGGTTGAAATTAGTGTCAAATGATAGACAATAGTGACAAGTACAACATATATTTCAGAATCAAAAAATTCAGGGCTGAAGGGTATAACCGCCCCTCAAAATTTCAAAATTTACAACTTCTCCCAAACATTTTGTTACAGGCTGAAATTAGTGTCAAATGATAGACAATAGTGACAAGTACAACATATATTTCAGAATCAAAAAATTCAGGGCTGAAGGGTATAACCGCCCCCAAAAATTTCAAAATTTACAACTTCTCCCAAACATTTTGTTACAGGCTGAAATTAGTGTCAAATGATAGACAATAGTGACAAGTACAACATATATTTCAGAATCAAAAAATTCAGGGCTGAAGGGTATAACCGCCCCTCAAAATTTCAAAATTTACAACTTCTCCCAAACATTTTGTTACAGGCTGAAATTAGTGTCAAATGATAGACAATAGTGACAAGTACAACATATATTTCAGAATCAAAAAATTCAGGGGCTAAAGGGGTATAACCGCCCCCCAAAAATTTCAAAATTTACAACTTCTCCCAAACATTTTGTTACAGGCTGAAATTAGTGTCAAATGATAGACAATAGTGACAAGTACAACATATATTTCAGAATCAAAAAATTCAGGGGCTGAAGGGTATAACCGCCCCCAAAATTTCAAAATTTACAACTTCTCCCAAACATTTTGTTACAGGCTGAAATTAGTGTCAAATGATAGACAATAGTGACAAGTACAACATATATTTCAGAATCAAAAAATTCAGGGGCTGAAGGGTATAACCGCCCCCAAAAATTTCAAAATTTACAACTTCTCCCAAACATTTTGTTACAGGCTGAAATTAGTGTCAAATGATAGACAATAGTGACAAGTACAACATATATTTCAGAATCAAAAAATTCAGGGGCTGAAGGGTATAACCGCCCCCAAAATTTCAAAATTTACAACTTCTCCCAAACATTTTGTTACAGGCTGAAATTAGTGTCAAATGATAGACAATAGTGACAAGTACAACATATATTTCAGAATCAAAAAATTCAGGGGCTGAAGGGTATAACCGCCCCCAAAATTTCAAAATTTACAACTTCTCCCAAACATTTTGTTACAGGCTGAAATTAGTGTCAAATGATAGACAATAGTGACAAGTACAACATATATTTCAGAATCAAAAAATTCAGGGCTGAAGGGTATAACCGCCCCTCAAAATTTCAAAATTTACAACTTCTCCCAAACATTTTGTTACAGGCTGAAATTAGTGTCAAATGATAGACAATAGTGACAAGTACAACATATATTTCAGAATCAAAAATTCAGGGCTGAAGGGTATAACCGCCGCCCCAAAAATTTCAAAAATTCACAACTTCTCCCAAACATTTTGTTACAGGCTGAAATTAGTGTCAAATGATAGGCAATAGTGACAAGTACAACATATATTTCAGAATCAAAAAAATTCAGGGGCTGAAGGGTATAACGGCCGCCCCAAAAATTTCAAAATAATTTCACTTCTCTCAAACATTTTGCTACAGGCTGAAATTAGTGTCAAATGATAGACAATCGTGACAAGTACAACATAAATTTCAGAATCAAAAAAATTCAGGGGCTGAAGGGTATAACCGCCTCCCCAAAAATTTCAAAAATTTACAACTTCTCCCAAACATTTTGATACAGGTTGAAATTGGTGGCAAATGATAGGCACTAGGGATAAGGTCAACAGATATTTCATAATCACATTCTGAATAACTTAAGAATTTTAAAATGGTAAAAAATGATTTATTAACAGGGTATTACATATAATTGTAAATATTTATTATTAAAATAAATATTATTAAAAATATAATTAAAAATATTATTACATATTGTTATTACATATACAATACTAGTCGTTCGCTGTTAGTAAGTCATAGACTTCGTCAAAATTGTACGGTGAAGGATAGTCATAGTGGATTGTTTCGAGGTGATGCAAGTCGCTATATTTCTGAACAATGTCGATTTCACCATCTTCTTCCATTCCATAATACTTATAAATAAGTTTTTCATTAATTAGACCTAGTAAGACAAAACAAACAAATTCTTTATCTTTTACATTTGCGTGCTTTAATATGTAGTGACACATACTAACGGATTTTTGTATAGGAAGGAATGGCACGGAATAATCCCACTTTAAATGTTTACGACATTCTTGTGTTGCTCTATATCGTCTACATTCAATATTGGTTTTTCTGGTTTCGTAAATGTTTTTTAAAAATTGGGAATAATGAATAACGAAGTATTCCAAAACCATGTCATCTATGGAAATAAATTTACTGTGTTTAGTGGAGATGAAGGGGTCATTGTTATAGATATTGCATGTATAACATTTAAAAATAAAATTGGATGCCATGACGTTACTGATATTTTCAGTATCAGTAACAGTGCAATTATTATTGAGATGTACCCATCTATAACAAGAGGAACATTCAATATACTTCTCGGTTGTTTTTTTACCACAAGTTAAACATTTGTGGTAAACATTGCCAGATGAAAGTAACAGAATATTTTGAATTCCAATTCTGAAACTTTCAGGGTCGAAATTTTTCTCTATGCATAATGGCCCGAATTCTGATATGTTTGTTACTTTGGATAAAATATACATATAGAATAATACGAAGACCCCACAGTTTTCCGTATCTTCCGAACTTTGCTTTGGTGAATCTTGGAATTGGCCGAGTTTCCACTTCCTAGCATTTAACTTGTGTGTTTTTTGTATGCGGTCTCTTACTGCAAAAAATCTATTTTTAATTTTAGTAAAAAGTGTTTCCTGTAAAATACAATGTTTATAGGGATTTAAAATGAAAATTAGGCTTTGCATAATATCCAGAATTATTAATATCCAGTGGTTTCCGTTAACTAAATGTGGTAGCACTATAAATTTAATGACATCTAAGGGTTTGTTGTAAGGAAAAAATTTGTATGCACAGGTGCTGCTTCATTGAACATGATTTCCACCGATACGGTGTCAATATAGTAAATGGAAGGACGATTCCTAAATATCGTAAATGCTGTAGCATCTATAGCATAATCAGTTAACCACCTCTGCGTTCCGGAGGGAATTTTCTCAACTTTGTTATAGTTAGAAATAAGACTTTTATAATCGTCACTTGTCAACTCAATTGAATGTGAGTTATACACATATGTACCAATTTTAAAAGATCCTTTCAGAGCCGATTGTATATAAAAGTCATTATTAAAATATAAGCCATTTGATAAAGCTCTTGTATTAGGTTTGTCGTCTGTGATTTTTCAATTGATTCAATTTTTTCTGAACCATCTGAAACACTATTTGGCTTTTCTTGCGTTTGTTTTGTTTTGTTTTCATTTGTTATATTATGTACCCTTAGCTTTTTTATATTGCGATGATCAAAATAGCACTTTCTTTTTTTTGTTTTCTTCCAACTTTCTTGGTTTTGGGGATTATCAATTTCCTTCAGATGGGCATTTTTCTTTTGTGATTTTCTTATTCTTTTTGGAACCAGCCCAATTTCTAAATTTATAGCTTTTAGTTCTTTTGATATTCTGTCCTGTGTTTTTTGCACAAAACGACCCACTTTCAAATTTTTTTGTCCTTGCAAAACTTCAGATTTTACTATTTTGAACCAGGACTCTACATTTGCGTTACTGAAACGTCCCACATTAAGAATATCGGTCCATAGAGGTACGAATGGCATCAGACGCTTTAATAAGTACATACAAAAATCTAGTGATTTATAGGAGTTCCTCTCTTCGTTAGAGGGTAGGGTATTCTCTTCAGAAATTGAACTTGATATATTGTTATATATATTATAGAAAAAAACAAAAAATGGCGAATCTATGTAATGTCCTCTCACAGTTTTGTCGTCGTTATCGTTCACATAACAATCGTAAATTTCTTCTTCTAAATGTAAGAAGTTATTTGACTTGTCATATGAATCAGAAGACATATCATTAAGTGCACGTTTAACATCAGTAGTATATGTTGAATTTAGTAAAATTACTACTATGTTTTCAAATTGAAATGCTAGTTCTTCTAGCGTTACGCACTGGACTAAAACAGCGACACTATCAACAATTACATTTTTGACATGTGATGTTTTTATCGTACGTGATAATTTTGTACATATCATTTTAATAAAATGAGCACAACACGTTTTAATGATTATGGAGGATTCAAATTCGGAATCGCTACCAATATCAGTGACAAATTTAAAACATACTTTTAAATATACGAAAAGAGTCATGTCATTAAATCCCTGACATAAAGAGGTCATCAAGGCAAAACTCCAGTCTGTTACAATAATATTAAAAATTGGCCAAGATTTGTTGCAATTGATACGTACAAAATGTTTGAAATTGATCAGAAAGCTGGCGATAGTAGCGGAATCATGCTTCGATGTTATTAGTTCCGCTATTGGAACAATTCTTCCATTTTTATTTATTACTAAGGCGTAGTAGAGAAGTCTATGACCTCTCTCGTATTGAGTCGGTCTCACAACAGAACCAGTTGTGTCAAAAAACGCATTAACTTTTTGCCCTTTCCCTATCAAAATTTTAACTTGCTGGACCGAAAATAAGTACACTAACGTTCTTTCAGATGGAAACTGAATATATTTCTGATCTTCAGGCTGTTTTTCGGATTTCAAAAATAAGTCGATTATCGGATCTTGATGTTGATCCCCTTCGGACAAAGTTTCAGATCGAACTTTCTGATACACTGATAAAGATCTAAGGTTCTGCCAGTTTGCATCAAGAGCAAGTTCATCATCAATATTGCCGATATCATCAAATCTAACTACGTTTGGTAATGAGTTTTTTAACTTTTTTTTCAATTCGAGCCTTTCACGTCCCTTTAACCAATACGATAACTGTTCTAAATGGAGTGTCTCTTGAGGTCCCTTATAATATAAATCAATGTTTAGTGCGTCGTTTTTAATTTCACATATAAATTTGTATTTTCTACATTTTTGATGTTTACATATAGCGTATTCCACAAGTAAATCGAAAAGATTACGAGATTTTTTATTGATTCTGTGTCCTTTAAAAGCAACAACGCAACTCATATTTTTCAATTGCAAAGTTTTTTTAAAGAGTGCATGTCTTACTTCAGAGTCAAACACAATATCTATATCGTTTTCAAAACGTCTTACATTGAATGTAATAAAGAAGTTAAACTTTTCATTACTTACAGTATCCCAATTTTTAACCTCTTCATTATCGATCTCGTCGTTATCGATCTCTTCATTATCGATGTTTACATTATCAATCCCTTCATTATCGACTTCGATATTATCTAGTTCTTCATTTATATCTTTTTTATTTAAAGACTGTTCATTTACATTTTTTGGATTTCCTCCTTCGTCATTTTTGTATTTTTGAATATAACTTTGAATTTCTCCCGAATGTCGTTTAATAATGGCGTATAATACCAAACGTTTAGCAAACGAATCTTTTACTTTTAAAAAGCGGCAAATATCAGACAACAGAGAGTTTTTAACTCTTGGTGAAATCAAAGCTAAATTTTGAAAACCACAATTCGATTTGCATACAAAACTGCATATCTCTTTAATAACGACATTTCTAATTTGCGGTCTACCCATTCTATCTATTTCTGTTCTAATCTTTATATCTTATTCTTCTTCGTGTATATTTCTCCTTAAAACTATTTCTCTTATATAATAAATTAGTACCTACATAATTGGCAACATAATAAAAAAAAGTGGCAAACAAAAATTATAATTTTAGGGGCCGACTCGGTAATTATTTTAGCTATATATTTGGCAAAACTATAATATTAGTATATATTCCAATGTCACAATTGTATGACTTTCATTTTGGTCACTTCATGACAGATTTGTGCACCGGAAAAGCCTAAAAAAATATATAAAAATCAAAATTTTGCAGTCAAATAAAAACATAACTTAAAAGGGATTGTATTAGGCCAATTCCAGTAAACGTTAATTAGTAAAAACAATTTATAAAATCAAAGGACAACCAAGATTGCAGTTTGGTTTGTTTCCGAAGAGCAATCGATGAACCCTCACATGATTTTTCATTGTTCAGAAGCATATAATATAAAAAATTCAAGTCTTTTGGCCATAATATTTTGTAATGGTTTAGTTTAAATTTAGTTATAAGAAAAAAATGGGTTCGCAAAAACAATTAGTGCTTCATTATAAACAATTAAATAAATAAAGTTATTAAAGTAAAGTAAAGTTATTAAAGTAATTATAATAAATAAAGTTCGGTAAAGTTAAGACATATTTCATTCCGCGGGAGAACCAGTTGACCGTTATTTTTGCTGTACTAGAATTGAATGCCAATGTAGTGGTTTTTCGAGATCCAATAGAAAAGAACCAACAAAAAACCGCGAAAACTAAACCTTTTCCAATTCATATTGAGAAATTCTCAATTGTAATTAATATTTTCCAATTGATATTGAGAAATCGTCAAATGAAAATGAGAAAGTGTCAAATGAAGATGAGAAAACCTCAATCGTAATTCGGAAAGCATATTATAAATTTTTAATATACTTTGTTTTAAAGCAACATTTTAATTTTATTTATTTATTGATATTATATAACAAATACAGCATAAATTGTTATTGTTTATAGCCATATCTTAAATCACATTTTTAGCGACCGACTTCCATATCTTCCATTGCTAAGGCTTTTGCGTGGTGCATTGTGAATGTCACAGAGCACAATCTCCTCAGTTACGGTGCCCGATCTATTATTTCCTTAAATAGGCCAGTCTTTGTTTGGTAAGATTAGGCCCTTGGACATTGGGAAGTCGAATATTAGTTTTTGCTTCTGCCTTGATTTTCGACCATATACAGGGTGTCTGCGTGACCGTACGTGACATTATTAAAAGAGACATTGTTTGAAAAGAGCACGTATGTGTGCTGAAAAAGGTTTTGAAAAAAAAATAAAGTTTTATTTGTTTTTAAGCATTATTTTCGTAATTTATGTGAAAACGGTTGATTTCCCAAAAAAAATTATTAGACCAATGTTGTAGCCCGTTAAATTTCCTATCCGGTTTGGGCCGTTAGTTTTTTTCTAAGACGTTTTGTTTAAAAGATACGGGGTTGGCAAAAAAAGTAAAAAAAAAAATTTTTTTTAAAACTCCAAAATTTTTTTGGGAAAAACATTTTTTTTAAACTCAAAAACTCAATCATTAAACCCTCAAAAATTCTGTTTGAAATCTAAAGGCGGATAAAGGGTTTATTGACAAAAATTTTTTAAAATATTTTAAAAATGCCTCTATAAACCTAAAATTCTATAAACCTTTAAAATTCAAAAATAATCCGCCAAAGGGCCGCCTTTTGTTTTCAAAATTTGAAAAAATTGTTTAAATAAAATTAAAGGGTTTGGATTGGACAAAAATTTTCTAAAAAATATTTTGGAAATTGTTTCTATTTCACTTCAAAAATTCTCCCACCCGTCCCGGGGAACCCGGGTTCAAAGGGTTTTGCAATGAAAGTTGATCCTCCCAAGGGAGTTGTTTTGGTGTTCCTTTCGTTTGGTTTTACCAATTTTATGGAAAGGTAATTGGGTTTTAATTAGCCCTATTACTTTTTTAATTTTTAAAGTTTATTACAACTTTTCCCTAAAAACAATCAATTTTTTGTGAATTTTGGTTTTCCTTTATTTTTGCACGTTCAGAATTGATGCTTTCTCATCTTCATTTGACGTTTTCCATTTTCATTTGACAACTTCTCAATATCAATTGGAAAATATTAATTACAATTGAGGACTTCTCAATATCAATTAAAAAATATTAATTACAATTGAGGTTTTCTCAATAGCAGTTGAGCTTTTCTCAATTACTGTTGGAAAAGGTGTACTAGTGTGTTCGCTAAATTGAGGTAAAGAAAGTAACGGACTTTGTTGCTAGGCGAGTTTAATTGGATGCTCGAAAATCGTATGGTAACTTTTGACCAATGACAGGCCAAAGACAGTACGCGCGAAATAACATAACGGTTTTTTCGGTGACGTGGAAGTGAGAAAAAACCCGACACAAAAGGATATAAAAGGGGCATTTTGGAAAAAAAGATGAGAATAGATTTGAACTTCAACAGCTCCAGGAGGAAGATCATGACCTGTGTGAATAATAAAAATGAAAAGTCGGTGAATTTAATATTCTTTTAAAGAATAATTTTATAATAATTAAAACAGTGAATAGTGACAATTTTGCGAACACCGAAAATAAGGTTCAATTTTTGAGGTTAATTTTTAATTTGGACTTTTAATATTTGTTTGACATCCTGTAGATGACAAGAATATGCATGCCTATAGATACGATAACTTACTTTAAAACAATTATTATTGTTTTATAATCACACTTGGATTTATTTATTGTGATTGTTTATCGAGTAAAAGAATTGTTTGGATAAAATTGTATTCACTGAAATGTCATTTTATTTTTTTTATAGTGGCAAGTTGCACAAAGGTTTAAATTCCTAACTAACAATAAACATAAACATTCAGTTCTGTTATATTTTTATTAACAAGTTTTTCAAGATAATATTGTTGGACAATATTATTATATACAAGTATATACAACTTACATACTAACATACAAGTATAGTATATACAAACCCCACACATTTGAAATTCGCGCCACAAATTTCAAATCCCAACTTAGATAACCCTGGCCTAACATCGTGATCGTCGAGAAAAACCCACACGTTGTGTAAATCATAGATTATAGAAAGAATGGACATAGCATGTCCTATTTGAATACATACATATAACGTTTTGATGCCATCGTTCGGCATTGATAAGAAAGGCGGGGAAGTACACAAAGTTCTGTTGTTTGATTTGTATGCCATAGGCGTCCGTGTGGGTTCGCAAGTACTTGGATACAATGTCAAATTAAAATTAGGTTTCAATTATGTAAACAACGATTACAAGTTGTGAATTTTTGAAATTTTTGGGTCGGCCGTTATACCCTTCAGCCCCTGAATTTTTTTGATTCTGAAATATATGTTGTACTTGTCACTATTGCTATCATTTGACACTAATTTCAGCCTGTAACAAAATGTTTGGGAGAAGTTGTAAATTTTTTAAATTTTGGGGGCGGTTTACCCTTCAGCCCCTGAATTTTTTTGATTCTGAAATATATGTTGTACTTGTCACTATTGTCTATCATTTGACACTAATTTCAGCCTGTAACAAAATGTTTGGGAGAAGTTGTAAATTTTTGAAATTTTTGGGGGCGGTTATACCCTTCAGCCCCTGAATTTTTTTGATTCTGAAATATATGTTGTACTTGTCACTATTGTCTATCATTTGACACTAATTTCAGCCTGTAACAAAATGTTTGGGAGAAGTTGTAAATTTTTGAAATTTTTGGGGGGCGGTTATACCCTTCAGCCGCTGAATTTTTTGATTCTGAAATATATGTTGTACTTGTCACTATTGTCTATCATTTGACACTAATTTCAGCCTGTAACAAAATGTTTGGGAGAAGTTGTGAATTTTGAAATTTTTGGGGGCGGTTATACCCTTCAGCCCCTGAATTTTTTTGATTCTGAAATATATGTTGTACTTGTCACTATTGTTCATCATTTGACACTAATTTCAGCCTGTAACAAAATGTTTGGGAGAAGTTGTGAATTTTGAAATTTTGGGGGGCGGTTATACCCTTCAGCCCCTGAATTTTTGATTCTGAAATATATGTTGTACTTGTCACTATTGTCATCATTTGACACTAATTTCAGCCTGTAACAAAATGTTTGGGAGAAGTTGTAAATTTTGAAATTTTTGGGGCGGTTATACCCTTCAGTACACAAAGTTCTGTTGTTTGTTTTGTATATAGTTGTACTTGGGGGTTCACATACTTGATACATTTCAAATTAAAATTAGTTTCAACATGTAACAAAATGTTTGGGAGAAGTTGTGAATTTTGAAATTTTTGGGGGTCGGTTATACCCTTCAGCCCTGAATTTTTGATTCTGAAATATGTGTTGTACTTGTCACTATTGTCTATCATTTGACACTAATTTCAGCCTGTATCAAAATGTTTGGGAGAAGTTGTGAGTTTTTGAAATTTTTGGGGTGTCGGTTATACCCTTCAGCCCCTGAATTTTTTTGATTCTGAAATATATGTTGTACTTGTCACTATTGCTATCATTTGACACTAATTTCAGCCTGTATCAAAATGTTTGGGAGAAGTTGTAATTTTGAAATTTTTGGGGGCGGTTATACCCTTCAGCCCTGAATTTTTTGATTCTGAAATATATGTTGTACTTGTCACTATTGTCTATCATTTGACACTAATTTCAGCCTGTACAAAATGTTTGGGAGAAGTTGTGAATTTTGAAATTTTTGGGAGGCGGTTATACCCTTCAGCCCCTGAATTTTTTGATTCTGAAATATATGTTGTACTTGTCACTATTGTCATCATTTGACACTAATTTCAGCCTGTAACAAAATGTTTGGGAGAAGTTGTAAATTTTGAAATTTTGGGGGCGGTTATACCCTTCACCCCCTGAATTTTTTGATTCTGAAATATATGTTGTACTTGTCACTATTGTCTATCATTTGACACTAATTTCAGCCTGTAACAAAATGTTTGGGAGAAGTTGTAAATTTTGAAATTTTTGGGGGCGGTTATACCCTTCAGCCCCTGAATTTTTTGATTCTGAAATATATGTTGTACTTGTCACTATTGTCATCATTTGACACTAATTTCAGCCTGTAACAAAATGTTTGGGAGAAGTTGTAAATTTTGAAATTTTTGGGGGCGGTTATACCCTTCAGCCCCTGAATTTTTTGATTCTGAAATATATGTTGTACTTGTCACTATTGTCTATCATTTGACACTAATTTCAGCCTGTAACAAAATGTTTGGGAGAAGTTGTAAATTTTGAAATTTTTGGGGGCGGTTATACCCTTCAGCCCCTGAATTTTTTGATTCTGAAATATATGTTGTACTTGTCACTATTGTCATCATTTGACACTAATTTCAGCCTGTAACAAAATGTTTGGGAGAAGTTGTAAATTTTGAAATTTTGGGGGCGGTTATACCCTTCAGCCCTGAATTTTTTGATTCTGAAATATATGTTGTACTTGTCACTATTGTTCATCATTTGACACTAATTTCAGCCTGTAACAAAATGTTTGGGAGAAGTTGTAAATTTTGAAATTTTGGGGGCGGTTATACCCTTCAGCCCCTGAATTTTTTGATTCTGAAATATATGTTGTACTTGTCACTATTGTCTATCATTTGACACTAATTTCAGCCTGTAACAAAATGTTTGGGAGAAGTTGTGAATTTTTGAAATTTTTGGGGCGGCGGTTATACCCTTCAGCCCCTGAATTTTTTTGATTCTGAAATATATGTTGTACTTGTCACTATTGTCTATCATTTGACACTAATTTCAGCCTGTAACAAAATGTTTGGGAGAAGTTGTGAATTTTTGAAATTTTTGGGGCGGCCGTTATACCCTTCAGCCCTGAATTTTTTTGATTCTGAAATATATGTTGTACTTGTCACTATTGTCTATCATTTGACACTAATTTCAGCCTGTAACAAAATGTTTGGGAGAAGTTGTAAATTTTGAAATTTTTGGGGGCGGTTATACCCTTCAGCCCTGAATTTTTGATTCTGAAATATATGTTGTACTTGTCACTATTGTTCATCATTTGACACTAATTTCAGCCTGTAACAAAATGTTTGGGAGAAGTTGTGAATTTTTGAAATTTTTGGGGCGGCCGTTATACCCTTCAGCCCCTGAATTTTTTTGATTCTGAAATATATGTTGTACTTGTCACTATTGTCTATCATTTGACACTAATTTCAGCCTGTAACAAAATGTTTGGGAGAAGTTGTAAATTTTGAAATTTTTGGGGGCGGTTATACCCTTCAGCCCCTGAATTTTTTGATTCTGAAATATATGTTGTACTTGTCACTATTGTCATCATTTGACACTAATTTCAGCCTGTAACAAAATGTTTGGGAGAAGTTGTAAATTTTGAAATTTTTGGGGGCGGTTATACCCTTCAGCCCTGAATTTTTTGATTCTGAAATATATGTTGTACTTGTCACTATTGTCTATCATTTGACACTAATTTCAGCCTGTAACAAAATGTTTGGGAGAAGTTGTAAATTTTGAAATTTTGGGGGCGGTTATACCCTTCACCCCCTGAATTTTTTGATTCTGAAATATATGTTGTACTTGTCACTATTGTCTATCATTTGACACTAATTTCAGCCTGTATCAAAATGTTTGGGAGAAGTTGTAAATTTTTAAATTTTTGGGGGGGCGGTTATACCCTTCAGCCCCTGAATTTTTTGATTCTGAAATATATGTTGTACTTGTCACTATTGTCTATCATTTGACACTAATTTCAGCCTGTAACAAAATGTTTGGGAGAAGTTGTAAATTTTGAAATTTTTGGAGGGGCGGTTATACCCTTCAGCCCCTGAATTTTTTGATTCTGAAATATATGTTGTACTTGTCACTATTGTCTATCATTTGACACTAATTTCAGCCTGTAACAAAATGTTTGGGAGAAGTTGTAAATTTTTGAAATTTTTGGGGGGCGGTTATACCCTTCAGCCCCTGAATTTTTTGATTCTGAAATATATGTTGTACTTGTCACTATTGTCTATCATTTGACACTAATTTCAGCCTGTAACAAAATGTTTGGGAGGAGTTGTAAATTTTTGAAATTTTGGGGGCGGTTATACCCTTCAGCCCCTGAATTTTTTTGATTCTGAAATATATGTTGTACTTGTCACTATTGTCTATCATTTGACACTAATTTCAGCCTGTAACAAAATGTTTGGGAGAAGTTGTAAATTTTTGAAATTTTTGGGGGCGGTTATACCCTTCAGCCCCTGAATTTTTTTGATTCTGAAATATATGTTGTACTTGTCACTATTGTCATCATTTGACACTAATTTCAGCCTGTAACAAAATGTTTGGGAGAAGTTGTGAATTTTGAAATTTTTGGGGGCGGTTATACCCTTCAGCCCCTGAATTTTTTGATTCTGAAATATATGTTGTACTTGTCACTATTGTCTATCATTTGACACTAATTTCAGCCTGTAACAAAATGTTTGGGAGAAGTTGTAAATTTTAAAATTTTTTGGGGGCGGTTATACCCTTCAGCCCCTGAATTTTTTGATTCTGAAATATATGTTGTACTTGTCACTATTGTCTATCATTTGACACTAATTTCAGCCTGTAACAAAATGTTTGGGAGAAGTTGTAAATTTTGAAATTTTTGAGGGGCGGTTATACCCTTCAGCCCTGAATTTTTTGATTCTGAAATATATGTTGTACTTGTCACTATTGTCTATCATTTGACACTAATTTCAGCCTGTAACAAAATGTTTGGGAGAAGTTGTAAATTTTGAAATTTTGGGGGCGGTTATACCCTTCAGCCCCTGAATTTTTTGATTCTGAAATATATGTTGTACTTGTCACTATTGTCTATCATTTGACACTAATTTCAGCCTGTAACAAAATGTTTGGGAGAAGTTGTAAATTTTGAAATTTTTGGGGGCGGTTATACCCTTCAGCCCCTGAATTTTTTTGATTCTGAAATATATGTTGTACTTGTCACTATTGTCTATCATTTGACACTAATTTCAGCCTGTAACAAAATGTTTGGGAGAAGTTGTAAATTTTTGAAATTTTTGGGGGGCGGTTATACCCTTCAGCCCCTGAATTTTTTTGATTCTGAAATATATGTTGTACTTGTCACTATTGTCTATCATTTGACACTAATTTCAGCCTGTAACAAAATGTTTGGGAGAAGTTGTGAATTTTTGAAATTTTTGGGGGCGGTTATACCCTTCAGCCCCTGAATTTTTTTGATTCTGAAATATATGTTGTACTTGTCACTATTGTCTATCATTTGACACTAATTTCAGCCTGTAACAAAATGTTTGGGAGAAGTTGTAAATTTTTGAAATTTTTGGGGGGCGGTTATACCCTTCAGCCCCTGAATTTTTTTGATTCTGAAATATATGTTGTACTTGTCACTATTGTCTATCATTTGACACTAATTTCAGCCTGTAACAAAATGTTTGGGAGAAGTTGTAAATTTTTGAAATTTTTGGGGGCGGTTATACCCTTCAGCCCTGAATTTTTTGATTCTGAAATATATGTTGTACTTGTCACTATTGTCTATCATTTGACACTAATTTCAGCCTGTAACAAAATGTTTGGGAGAAGTTGTAAATTTTTGAAATTTTGGGGGCGGTTATACCCTTCAGCCCCTGAATTTTTTTGATTCTGAAATATATGTTGTACTTGTCACTATTGTCTATCATTTGACACTAATTTCAGCCTGTATCAAAATGTTTGGGAGAAGTGAAATTATTTTTGAAAAGTACCATACCTGCAAAATTTTTGTAAGTGAACCGACTTTTATCATTTAACCGTTGAATTTGTTTTTTTTATTAATTTTTACTTTCATGTTATCACCTTGAGAACTAAAAAATATTATTTAATGACCTGTTATTTAAAATAAATAAATTAAAAAAAAACTTTAATTATTTGTCTGGTCCACTGTAAAACTCATTTATTTGATTCTGATTCTGGTGCTGTCTTCAGCCACATGAAATTATTTACTAAAAGCTATTATTTTATTGTTTAAAATTTATTGTATTAAAATTTTATTTGGAAATATCTTTTAATTAAATTAGAGGAACCAACTACGTCACGCGAGTCTACGGACAAAAACAAAACACATATCAATCATACCTTAAAAATTCATTATATCCCCTGCTGTTAAAGTAAGTATAAGGTTTAGTAAACCTTTTGTAAACCAATATTACCTGTTTACCTGAATTTTTATGAATACAATCCTGTACAAACACATAACGGTAAAAATTTAACGGTAAAATAATTAAACTGGAGTTACCGACAAATCGATTAATAAAATGTAGTTAAAACACGTGGTACTTAAACTAAGATTGTGCATAGCGCCAATAACAAAAAATTAAAGCTTTACGACAACAATAAATTAATTAACAAAAAAATTAAAAGTACTTACCCCAGCCCACAGGATGATTTTTCAAAATTATGACCAACGAATCTATCCGCGAAAATGAACAATCAAAACTATAAAAATGTTCCAAACCACCTCCTTTGAACGATAACCGAAAGTTATTATCACTAACGCACGATTTCTAATTATCACAAACACACGATTCACTATCTAACTATTCCGTGTTCTATCTACGCCAACTTCCACTGTAATGAACTATGCCAAAAATGTGTCAACTGACGTTACCTTCTGGTGACGCCAACGGTAACAAACCAAAAACCCTATTTTCCCCCAACTATTATCGATATCTCCCAGCGCAACCGGTCAGGACCGTAACAAGAATTTAAAACAACTGAGGTAAAATTTAGCGATGGATGCTAGTAGTCGAATTCGTTAAAAATTACAAATATTTACATTTTTTAAGCTTTAAATAAAATTAAGGAAAATATTTACTTACATGAATGTAAATAAAAACATTCAAATTTAATAAATTCCGGAAACAAAAGTTTCCTATTTATTTTCTAAATTCAATTATTCTGGTTAGATAAATGAAATCTTGACTAAAAAAACTCTTCGGTTGGGGGGGACAGTTATATTTTGGAAACAAAATAAATCATTGCTTCTGGTTTGGTTTCCTCTCGCCTATATTTTGTGTAAAAAGATTTAGACTACAAACAAATTCAGGAAATTGTTTAACTTAATAATATATGAATGCCCCCGATATTATTTATAAAAACCGTCAATAACCCTGCGTTGTCATTCGCTACTGAACACTGCAAATTATGTAATTTAAATAACTTAACTCGCCAAGACGCCGATTTTATTTTTTTAAATTGAAAAATTGGTTGGTCAACGACTCCCACTCAAGATAAACCCCAAATTAAGTATTTTTTGAGAAATCACGTGTTACTTTCTGTATGATCGCGGTGTTGCGATTCAGATCAGATGATAGTCATGAAAGTTTTCCTCGTCAGTTCTGATTGATCCAACTTTTATTTGTATTTAGTAAAATAAATGCGACGTACTGTAACTTCCACGCCTAGCAGTTTATCGCAGCTGTTGTGTGCAAAGGGGTTTAAGTAAGGTGACCATATATGAAATGTAAACCAGGACATGTGACCTTTTCTTTTTACTAAATAAGCTCAAATTATATTCAAAATTACAAATTTAACACTAAATCATTCATTAGATAAATTACGAATAACCAATCATATTTCCGATTTTTAGTTTTGCTTGTGTTTGATTGGCTATTAAAATTAAAATTTAAAATTAAAAAGGAATTATTTAAAACCGGTTAAAGATTAAAAAATCAGAGAACTTAAAATATTGGAAAATTTGCCAAAATTAATTTACCAGTACTTTAACCAGGACATTTCATAACCAGGACAAAACCAAAACAGACCCAAACATACTGTCCTGGTAAAACTAGTAGTTGGTCACCTTAGGTTTAAGGAGCCCTGTATTAAGATCTCTGCAAAATTACGTTTATGGTGAAATTTTTTCCGGTCAAAGATTTAAAATGAGAACTTAAAATTATTAAAAATTTAAAAATTTTAAGGTGAACAGCACGATGTAAGAAATTGTTACAGTTGAAAAATTCAAACGGCAGTGCCGGATCTACGGTCTTAGGCACCCTGGGCAGAGTGCACTGGGAAAATATATTCAAAATTTGTGAATATCCTGTGTTGCTCATTTCTGTATCGGAAACTGGCTAATATTAGCAGGAATTCTAAAATCGATTGGACTAATATTTAATTAGCAATTTTTTCAAGGAAAATATATGAAATTAGAAGAAATTATGTTGTTCTGTAAATAATTAGTTAGAGAACAGTTTTGTTTGTTATAATTAGCACTGCTGTGGTAATAGATGTCTGATTTGCAAAACTTTGCATATTTAAAAATGATAGAATAATATAACTTGCTACGTCATCGAGCACTGCATTTTAGTTAAACCCATTTTGAATTTTGTTTGGGAATTCGGAATTGGGGAGGCTGAGACACTAACATTTAAACTTTAAATTTTGAATTCTAAATTGTTCAGAGAGTTTGTACTCTTCTCGTTTCGCGATTTTTAAGAAACACTAAAGCTAAATTGACGCGCAGCTATATTAACGAGATTCACAGTATTTTTTAAAATTGAATAACGAATTTTTTGATTTTTGATATACTGGTAATCGATTTTAGATTGAAAATGGTCTTTATCGATTGTGTATCTTTTATTTTCGTTTTTACTTCTTTTGTTTTCGCGTAATTGAAAAAGTTTGGGGGGCTGTAGACATGCTAAATTTGAACATTGAATTTCGGATTCAAAATTGTTCAGATAGTTTGTTCTTCGTTTGCATTGATTGTTCAAACCATATTTCCTGTTTGTACCTCTTCTCGTTTCGCGATTTTTAAGAAACACTAAAGCTAAATTGACGCGCAGCAAGATTAACGAGATTCACAGTATTTTTTAAAACTGAATAACAAATTCTTTGATTTTTGATATACAGATAATCGATTTGGATCGAAAATGGTCTTTATCGCTTGTGCATAATTGTGCATCTTTTATTTTCGTTTGTACCTCTTTTGTTTTCGCGTAATTGAAAAGTTTTGGGGAGGCTGGATATATGCTAAATTTGAACTTTGATTTTGATGCAACTGTCAAATTCAAAAATTATATTTTCTTCAAAAGCAACTAAATTAGCTAACCAAAAATACGGATTTTCTTATTTTTCATGTAAAATGTGAAAAAAAAATTGAGCCGAATCGTGGGTGCTCTTTCGAAACTTGGCCGATTTGGCTAACACCATAATAGTTCTTTTAC
>JARFIX010000303.1:0-112336 GCA_036346125.1 Lycocerus yunnanus | reverse complement strand
CTTGTTCTTCTAGACATAATTGTGACCCATTAATTCCAATTTGCGTTTTTATAAAACGACCTAAAAATTTAGTCCCCGTTGTTGACTTTTTCTTGTTCCAGGATTCTTGGGAATATTTTTCGCAAGAGAAATCAATAATTTTTGAAAATTTTGTTAAGCGTGATTTTAAAATTCCTAACCCAAATTCTGAATGCAATGCAAGAACGTTTTCACGACATTTTCGTACAAATCGGGAACATTTTAAATTTTTTGATCCTGCCAAGACGTGATTTTTCAGATAATTAAAATAATTTTCCTCTTCCTCTAATCTTTTTGGACATTATACTGGTCCAAAGAGCACAATACGGCATATATTTTGTAATTAAGGTATTAAATAATTTTTAATTTTGATACGAATTTATCTTATTTTTATTGATAACTAGCTGACCCGGCGAACTTTGTTCCGCCTTAAAGGCAATAAATAAGCAGTTTTTTTAATTGGAAAAAATACAAAAAAAATTAAATACCTACATTAATCATTCATAATTATTTCTGTATTTTAGTACATAGGTTGCTCTTCATTTAAGTACCTTGTGATACACGACATTTTTTGTTTTATTATCAAGCGCAAAAACAAACAACGCAGATGGTCTTCCGACCCGTGAACATGCCACGTATAATTGACCATGGGAAAAACATGAATGTTCCAGATTTAAACCACAAACTTTTAAGGATTGGCCTTGTGATTTGTTGATGGTCATGGCAAATGCAAGACGTATCGGAAATTGAAGTCTTTTAAATTCAAACGGCATATCGGTTGGGATCATCGGTATCCTCGGAATGAGAACTTCCTCACCTTTGAATTTTCCTATCATTATCGTAGCGTAAATTACATTGTTCATCAATTTTCTAACCACCAAACGCGTACCGTTGCACAGTTTTGGTTGGTTTATGTTTCGAAGCATGATTACTACGGAGCCAACCTTTAGGCGTAAATTGTGCGGTGGTAAGCCAGGCACGTCCAAAAGTTTAAAAATTCAATTGGATAGTTGGTGGCTTCATCTTCATTTGTGACGCAGTCAATAGATTTGAATGAATGCATTGTTCCAATGATCTTATTTTGAATTATGTAGTTTAGGTCATCTACATCTTTATTCTTAGCCGCTAAAATTGCTCGCTCACTCAACCATTCATTATTTTTGTAGTTAGAAATTTCTTGTTCTTCTTCAGTCCTTTCATTTGCAGTATTTCGTGTTCTTCTTGCATTACGGCTTTGTCGGGAAAGATTCGATCGTCTTGGTCGCGGCATTATTAATTAAACTTCACTTCACCTAAAAACTCAAATTTTCAACCATACCGAGTTTTATAGTTCACTTCACTTTTTACGGATGGGCAATGGCACTATCATTACATTATAATTGTTAATTATTTATTTAATAGAAATAGTTTTATTATTGATTTCTTACAAATATCAAATTGTCATCCATACGTCATTACATATCTGTCATTATACGTCAATTACATAGCTGTCATGTACGTTTTGTTATTCCAAGTCTGATTCTTTTTTGTTATACCACGTTTTATAGTGACTGACGTTTCATGTCAAGTCACACGGGAATGCTGTCGAACGGGATAAAAAGTATCCTATGTCCTTCTCCTGGCTCTAAACTACCTCCCTGCCAATTTTCAGCTAAATCGGTTCAGCCGTTCTTGAGTTATAAGTGGAGTAACTAACACGACTTTCTTTTATATATAAGAAAATACGGCTGATAAAGCAGTACCTATATCTATATTATTAGCATTACAAATATATATTAATTTTTTGCGTGCATCGCCAACAGTTTCATCGAAATAATTAAAAGTTAGTAAAATTGAAAAATGTATAAACCATTCTAATAATGAAAATGAGTTGCCATTTCTTAAAATGAGCGCAGCACAAATTGATTAAAATAAAATTTTTTGATTGAATAAATTGTCCTGTATTAATTTTACATCATACATCTAAGTATTCAATTAAATCAATACGATTAAATGCTTTAATCTCGGCATGAATTGTGGCATAGCTAATATCAGTTACCAAAGTACTGAAAATTGCTATTTTATTGGCAGTACGTTATGAACTTGTTTAATATTTTAAATATGCTTTTAAAGTAAAGTTCTGAAGAAATCATTTCAAAGTTGGGACAAATTGGTTTTGGTGGATTAGTCAATACCGATTTAATCATTTTCACAATTCAACATTTTGAACCTCTTGATGAGTTCGTCATCTGAATCATCGTTTTTGCGTTTTAGCGATAAAGCAAGTACTGGCGCTGTCGCTCTTCTTTTCATCTTTGGTGTGCATTTTTTGTTACATTTTGAACCTTGTAATATGAATCAGTAGAAATTCCGTATTTAATAATATGATTATTGAATCATAATAATATGATTATTAAATCATACTAAACTACATGTTAAATACAACTTTTTTGTTTCTTATGTAAAACTTTATCAAAAACAGAATAATACGGATCTGTCTCCGAATTGGAATCATCATATGTCTCCGAATTACTGCCAGAATTACAATGGCATTCCATAGAATCAAATGAAGAGTCCAAATTGTTTTCATTTTCACAATTCAATTTTTTAAATCTTTTGATGAGTTCGTCATCTGAATCATCATGTTTGCGTTTTAACGCTAAAGCAAGTACTGGCGCTGTCGCTCTTCTTTTCATCTTTTTCATCTTTGATGAAAAGAATTGTGAAAAGCTCATGAATTGTGGCAAAGCTAATATCAGTTACTAAAGTACTGAAAATTGCTAATTTCTTGGCAGTACGTTATGAACTCCTTTAATATTTTAAGTATGCTTTTAGAGTAATGTGAAGAAATCATTTCGAAGTTTGAACAAATTGGTTTTGCTGGATTAATCTAAAAAATTGTATTGGTCACTGTCAGTACCGATGTAATTAAATAAAGTTGTTAACATTGAAGCTCTGAATTTACAGTAGTGTTGGGAAGTGTTGCACGGTATTGATAATTTATTTCTTTTTAATTAAGTTCTAAAGCTCACGTAATTTTTAGCCCATGTTGAAACATTGTATTATTTTCTTTATTTTACATTTTCCTTCATTGAATGAAAAAATAATTAAATATGCGATAATATTAACGTTAATAAAATAATTTTAATTAATGAGTAATTATTATTAATTAAAATCTGCAAATGAATATTTTTAAAAATTTATAATTAAAAATTAAAGTCAGATTAATTATTTAACATCTTAATTTATGTTAATATATAACAATGCAAAAATGTTCAAAACTAATATTTGGTGAGTCCTCCTTTGTTGCTTATAACATCTTTTAATCTCTTAAGTAGAAAATGAATTACTTTCTTAAGGTAATCTTTAGGTAGAACATTCCAAACTTCAATTGCTGTTGCAATGAGGTCTTTCTTATTCGGTGCAGTCGCTTTAATTTTTTTCTTTTCAAAAGAAGCCCATAAGTTTTTTATGAGATTTAAACCCTGCGAATTCGAAGGCTAAGCGATTAAGTCTATTTCGTTTTCCATGCAAAACGGCTGTACATTAAATGAAAAACAGATTGGAATCAATATTTTTACATTTTAGAATAATATTATAAACTTCTATTTTATTATTTTGTAATTCTCTTCATTCTCTACATATAATTCTATTATAGACGGCATTGGGGCATTTTTTAGAAGATTTATATGGCGATTAGCATTTAACGTTCCTTCTGGAGGGAAAAAACTTTTCCATACCATTCTCAGAACATTACACTGATGTTTGATTTCGTGCTACATGTCATCATTTTGCTGCTTAATGCTTATCCAGGAAACCGTTAAACCATCAATTAGCTTCGTCAGAGAAAATCACTCTACTCCATTAATTTTTGGTTTAATTTCCATATTTACGAGCGAAATTGGGCCTTTTTTCTCTCATTGTTGGAATTAACAATGGGTTTTTTACGAAGGCGATATTATTGAATATTGAATTCTTTTAAACGCTGTCCAAATTGTCGCGATAACTTAACTCTTGTTGCCGATTGTAGTTCCGTGGAAACAGAGTATGCAGTTTTAAATGCATTAGCCCGTTGTATTCGTTTTATTAAACGATCTTGAACCGTCGTCGTCTTCCTAGGTCTTCCAGATCCTTATGCCGGAAATAGCTTTATTCCATCAGAATAATTTTTTATTGTTCTACTCACAGTAGTTCTATGACACTTTATTCTTTTTGCTATGTAAAGCTAAAATTTTCTTGATGGAGAGCGAGTATTGCTTCGCGCAATTCCGCACTTCCTTCCTTTCTTCTCGGTTTTGTAACACAAAAATATTTCTCTGGTACAAAAAACACCACAAGGCAAACTTATAACTTGAAATTCCAAATACTAAATGATGAATAACTAGATATAACTTTCGCCCTTTCGACCACACGAATATTGTCGAAAAGTAACACTAGAAAATTTATTCAGGTAAAACCAGTTTATTACAATGCGTGCAATACTTATCGACACTACTGTATATCGGATACCGATGTTGTAGAAAAATCTTGAAAAAGTTTACCCAATTATGTTGAATTTCAGTAGAAAAAGTAAAAAAGAAGTAAAACTTATTTTGTGTTTTTTCATTTATATTTGTATTTCTATAATGTTTTGGGTGATATTGGCAAAGTATTATTAATAAATGTAGTAAGTAAATTGTATCGTATTAATTATTCAACCTGTGGCGTTACTTGTTACAACGTGGTTTTGTAAGTACAAGATCAAAAGTTTTTCGTGGAGTGTTATTTTTTTTATATTATGTAATGGTTATATTAAGAAATTACTATTGTTTTTAGTTTAAAAAAGATTGAATCAGGGGCGTGCGAGGTGGGTTTTTAAAGTTTACAGTTTGCAATGTGTCAAACACATTTAATTATAAAACAATGAAATAAAAAAATATTACTGTAATTCTTAAAATTACGAATCTTATTAGAATCTGCACATTTCATGCTTTATTTATAACTACATGTGGCGGTACGTTCCGGCCTTTTACCCAGACCTTAACCCAGCACGAGTTTTCATTAATTGTACAGTTGATTTTGACGTACCCATTTTATCAGCCATATCCCTTATTGATGTGTTGGGTTTACGTTTAAACTCTTTCACCACTTTGTTTTGTACTTTTGGGTCAGCTGAACCACGTTTTCTATCGACACTTTGTACTTTTTTAAAATTAGCCAGCACATTTTGTACGGTTGTTTTCGGTAAATTTAAAAGTTTCGCTAATTGTCTTTGTGACATTCGCGGATTTTTTAAGTGTTCGGAAGCAATTAACTTTCTTGTTTTCACTTGTTCGCTTTCCATATTTGTTCACACTGAAATATTTTAGTAAGACTGAAGGGGTATACTTTTCAGCAGGTAATTTTAAACACAATGGGTTAAAATTCTAGTGAAAATCTCAAAATTTGTATTTAAACCATAAAATTAAAAGTGGTCGGATTTTTTCTAGGACAGTCTTTATATTTTATTTTATGTTGCATTCGTTTGTATTTTCTTATTCGTTAGATTTATTGTTACATCCTGACAGTGTATACTACCCAAGTAACACACTTTGGTATATTAGACTATCTATCAATGACTAAACTAAACGTAAGGTATAAGGTATTCATATTATAGTGGAGGGTGGTTAGGGAAGTATAGTCTATTACTATTGGTCGGATCGTCATAAGGGAGTGGAATCTATTCCTACTGACCAGAACCGGGATAGGTATAATATCGCTACCTCTAAAATACATTCTATTTTAAATTAATATCAGAGATGTAACACTTTATTTTACTTATTATCAAAAGTAATATAAATTGCATAAGCTGCACCTTTCGTTTTCTAAAAATGTGTTTTTTAAAATACTTAGACTTAGTATGTACATATGTATTTTTTACATGATAAACGTTGCATTGATTCGTTTACCAAAATATCTCGTCAACACAATAAGCAAATCGTATTTATATCAGTAGCTAATTGTAACAACGGTGTTTTTAATTCATTGCCAAAATCTGACAATAACATGGGCTCTATTAAACTGGTTTTATTACAAATTTGTTTGAAGAAATATATTATGTATGGACCGCAGTTGTATCCATCGTCTTGAGGCAGATGTAAATGTACTTGAACACTAAACTCATTTAAAGATTATTTTGAATATTTGCATTTGTTATAGATTGCTAGAAATAATTTAAATTGTAGAAAATATTGTTCTGTCTTTCCAATGAGTACTGGCATGGGAATTTTTGATGATATATTAATATTAAGAAATAATTCTGTAAGTTTCGGGAGCATGAAAAATCATTGTATAGATATGTGTTTTTATAGGGTTTAGACCTTTTGTTAAAGCGCCACTATTTTGAATTTGACGCCTATCGACATAATTTCATTCTGTCAATTTTATTTAAAATACATTCCAAATTGAAATAAGAATGCAATAATACAGTAATTAAAATTATTAACGGATATTATATAAGTTCGCACCATACATATATTACACAGTTATTGGGCCGTGTTTCTCATTCTAAGTCACAGAGAGATATCTTCCCATTAGTCTTATTCTAATTGCCTATTTTTAAATGCTTCTCGAATATCTTCATCCATCTTCATGGAGGGCGAGCTTCTTTCCAGAGGAATCTAGGTTTATACTTTTTTATAATCTCGAAATTAATAGAAATTCATTTCACGATTAAAAAGAAAAAAATATAATTTCTTCTCTTAATTTAATTCATAACTAGAAATCCGTTGATAAGAGGTTGTAAACTAGGGCAGATGAGTAAATGATCTTGAAAAAATCACTAATCCATTACTACCATAAAATCAATTTTACCCTAGAAAAAAATTTTCTTAAATATGTATATTCCAATTAACCGAAAAACTCACAAAATAAGAAAATTTCCCATGTTAATATTGGTTTGTTTGGATCGCAAAACCTGAGCTGCCACAAAAGCTGACCTGCACTCTCCTATGTAAGGCACTAATGCGACTTATTTATTATTTTCTGTGATTCCTACTTAGCGCCGCTCACCAATGGCTGCGTTCATTTAAAATTTACTTAAAAATACAAAAATTCTACCTTACAATTATTTCTTCATCGTTGTTTGTAAACCGGTTAATTCTAAGTTTTGACACTCCAATTCTAATAGTCCGCAGTGATTTATAAATAGTTTTTTGGCTAATCAGCTTGCAGCTGAAATAGCCACAGAATTTTTATTTGATATTTTGGATTACCACCACATATTCCAATTTCTGATACATCTGCATGCCAACAATGGCATACTTTGGAGTCCGGAGGCTGTTTGTCACATGACCAACATGCTACTGACACATTTTGCCAAAGTCTGACAACGTGATACACCTGCTTTACCTAAGGGCTGCGAAAGAAGCATAAAGCAGTGGAATCTTGACCTGCAATCGCACAAGGACCAGTTCAACATCAACGAGCTATCCACATCAGCAATCAAAAAATATTAATTTTATTTTCTTTCGTTTTGTTATTGTGTGCAGGTTTGACAGTTTTGACGTATATTTTATATTGTAATAAATTTATACTTTAGAGAAGAGGGAGAAGAAACACATTCCGTGTTTTATGCACCATCGACCCCCCTTGAATGTTGGTTTTTAGTGGCGAATGAAAACCACGGACCTCTTAAATAAACTTATTTAATGATTAACTTATTTAAACGTGATGGAAACTGACTTAAATTAATGTAGTTTGAATGTACCTACCATGCAGAAGGTTAACAGAATAATTTGAAAAACGCAGGATCGGAATAGCACAAAAATTTTAAACAACTACAATAACTGCTCTTCCGTTTGCACCAGTTCTTTTTTTTTTAAATTAAAATCAGCAGGTTTGTTGACATTATTTGGTTCAAGGCATCAAATTAGAAGAGAGTTCTTTGTTCAAGAGCCCCTCTTTGTAGATCATACCAAAGGTTCCTGTAGCGCATTTTTGGATTACGTAGCATTTCCAACATCTGTTGGCGCGATCTTCCTGTCCACAAGTGATATTCTCCCAACAGGGGAAATTGGGTTTTTTTTGAGAAGATCCAAAGTATTGGGCATCAATAACCTTGGTTGTACCCGGCAACCTGTACCCTTTTTTGTCTCCGGCCCTTAATTCCGGGTTTTAACTTCTTTTTGAAGAGCCCAATAACCACTCCCTCTTTTTTCACTTCAATTAGCAAATTTATGAAATATCTTATAGTATGATACCCCGAAAACTACTGCTTAAGTCCTTGAACTACTGCTGATTAAATATTCATACAAAACATAATCCTATTTTGTGCTATTTGATTATTATGATTGAGTGTATTCTTTTAGCTTGCATATTGCGTATTTATATAATATGTTTTGGGCGATATGGCCAAAGTAGTATTATTAATAATTGTACGTAGTATGTAAAGAGTATCGTGTTAACTATTCAACCAGAGGCGCTACTCGTTATAACGTGGTTTTGTAAGTAGAGGATCAAACATTTTTCGTGGACTGTTATTTTTTTTATATTATGTAATGGTTATATTAAGAAATTACTATTGTTTATAGTTTAAAATGAATCAGGGAGTACGATGTGGGTTTTAAAGTTATAGTGTTTCAAACACATTTAATTATAAAACAATTAAATTGATAAATATTACTATATTTCTAAAAATTACAAATCTTATTATAATCTGCACATTTCATGCTTTATTTATAACTACATGTGGTACGTTGCGGCCTTTTTTCGGTCCGTAATCAATGCCAAGAGTCAAATTATTCTTAAAAATATATAAAACATTTTTATGATACTTAAAATGTTTAGAAAATGTTTTTGACTATGCACATACATTGCCCCCCGCTTGCCTGAACGATTGAATATTTTACAATTATTTTTGATATACTCACAGGTTTTTTATTTGTTATTAACACCATCAATTTAATTTAATAATTCTTTTTATTAAAAAATATTTTTGTAGAAACAAATTATTGCGACAAGAATAAACATTTTATTGAAGATTATTTCGATAAAAAGGTCTACAGAAAAAGTTGGTTCAAAGAATTCAACTTTTAATTAAGAATTTAATTGACGCGGGTGATGTTGAACGCAAATCGTTGTCTACCGTTCGTTGGAATTTTTGATTATAGTTGCAAGGTGGAACATTTGTTTGCTTTCTGCCAAACCGGGAAAGGTACCAACGGGTACGCGATATTCCTTGTTAGCTACTAACTAGTCTCCGCCTTGACTTCACTATTCTTACAGTATTGTCCTGATCTTGACAAGTTCTGCTGCTAGTTCTTGAAGAGTAATTGCTCTTGTTCGTGTGAGCGGATTTCCTTTTGTAACAATTTTCTTACCACTTATCACTTTCTGTACTTTGTAGAGCAACAGTATCACAGTTTAAATTCCGAGGGAGTGCTTTTATCTAATGCAGTATTTTCTGGTATAAGGTGCGAGAATTGAACGGAGTTGCCGCTTTATAGGAAACTGCCGCGAAATATTTTGTGATTTATTTCGCACGACTGTTTCTGGAAAAACTGCCCGCCGATCTGTCCTGGGGGAATGTTTCCGCGGGAACTGCTCCGGTGGGGTGGAGGGAGGTAGTTTTCGCTATGTAAGGGCTGTTTTCGTTTTTGGTAGGGCTGTTTTCGATTTAGAGGTGGTCCGTGGTTTTGAACGAAGAAACTGTTTCCGGAAATCGGAGAGACGTTCCCGCTTTGATTTCCTGGAATATTTTCTAAGTCCGAAAATTCGCCCGACTTTTCTTGTACTGTTTCCGGCAATCGGAGAGACGTTCCCACTTTGATTTCCTAGAAACTTTTTAAGTACGAAAATTCGCGCAAACCGCAACTTTTCCTGAGACCGTTGCGCGTCGGCGGTGCGTTTCGCTCCATCGCGCCGCCGCCTCGGCGGGGGCCGCCCGCCGGCGTATGCTTTTTTCAGCGCCGAAGCGCTGTTTCGCGCCGATGCTTTTGGTTCCGCGCCGCCGCCCTCGGCGCGGGCGCCCGTGTGCTTCCGCTCCGGCGCCCTATGCTTTTATTTCGGCGCCGAAGCGCCCGCTTTTCGCGCCGATGCTTTTGGTTCCGCGCCGCCGCCCCTCGGCGCGGGCGCCCGGGGTATGCTTTCCGCCCGGCGCCCTATGCTTTATTTCGGCGCCGGAGCGCACGCTTTTCGCGCCGATGCTTTTTGGTTCCCCTTCCTTCGATTCCTCCTCCTTCCGTTTTTCTGGGGGCTGCCCTCGGGCCTTCGCTACCAGGTCTTGATGCCGACCCACCGTCATATGCGTATATGGCTCCAGGCTCTTTCCGCTACGATGCCCTGCAATTTATTATACATATTTATGCCCGTTCCCCCTATTTTTCCAGCTTCCTTACCCGTTATTCTCATAATTTGTTGTTCCGGGACATCCTTATCCATGAGGGCCGACACCATGGTTGCCCTAGCCCAATGATTGATGACCTCCTTGTATTCCAGGCCAGCGGCCTTGGCGGCATCCCGCAGGTAAAAATTTAACGCATTTTTCCCTACGGGTACCTTAGTAAACCACTCCCCTTTTGTGTCCTTGGACTTTTACATTGTAGGAACACCCTATTGGGTGCTCCTTCCGGCCTTTTCTCCATTAGGCGCCGGTACATGAACACCGGGCACATCCGCTCATCGCGCGGATTAGGTTAGCAATCGCTCCCGCGTTTGGCGCTGATCCCCCTGGTTGGTCTTGCTGAAGAGCGGGTTATACAAAAGCCGCCCGACTTTACGTCCTCTCTATCGTACTCCTCAGTGAAATGTTCTGTGGTGGCTCGTGACGCCTCGACCCCTCCACGCCAGCTCCTTCGACGCCACTAAAAAAGCGCCGGTTTAGGCCATCTGGCGTGTCGGGGTCGTATACGTCTCACAACCGCTGATATTCTTCCACCGAGAAGGCTTCAGATGAGGTCATCCGCTTATCGGGCTGTTTTGCAAAACCCGCCGTTTTGCATCGCGCGCCTTACGGGCAGCCTTAAACTCAGGATCCGTCTGCGGATTTATGGATACTCTAAATTCTGCAATTTTACATTAGTTTTAGTTTGTTTCCTTTTCTACTTACCGCCTTTTTCTTACGTTTCTGCATATGGTCCTGCACCATGGCTGCCGTACAGTTGTATTGCTGCTTGACGGTGGCTTCTTTATAGTCGCCACCGTCCTTTTTCCGCATGTTGTATGCGTATGCTTTCATAATCTCCGCCACATCTGCCGGAGTGCTTTCCTTTGTTAGCTCGAGGTTTTTTCTTTCATAAATTCCTGGAAGGCGCGCCAGCGGCTGGTTTTCCCATATTTGGTTGACCTTGGGGCCGCCTGTTCCATCGCCTCCTCGATGTCCGCCTCTGTGGCTTGTCCCCATCTGCTGCACCCCGCCTGACTTCCGGCCCGCTGCCCCACTTTCCCTTGCCGGTTGGCATTTCCGCCTTCTTGCACACCATTTCTTCCTCCCCGCCGCTCTCGCTCTCTTCCGACTTGCTCTCGCCCCTTGTTTTTTCCCGCCTGCTCGCCCCGCCCCTTCCCTATCTGCCGCCTGCTCGCTCCTCCGCCCCTCCTCCTTGTTGCTCGGTGCTCTATGTGTGTATCGAGGTGCCCTCCGACGAGTGGTACAAGGTCCTCTGTCGCAGGGCTGTTTTCCGTATGTTGCTCGGAGCTCGACATAATGCTTTTAAAAAAACGAAATTTCGCCTTCTTCGTCGGTCAGTTCCGAGCAAAACAGTACATCCAGTTCGGGACATTTTTCGAAAAATGACCCTCGACGGAGGTACTGTTTCCCCCCGGGAACTGCCCTCCGGTGGTGTACACAGAGGTACTGTTTTCGATTCGGAAGGGCTGTTTCCGATTTAGGGGTGGTTCGTTTTTTCGAACGGAGGTACTGTTTCCGGCAATCGGAGAGACGTTCCCACTTTGATTTTTAGGAAAAGTACCTAAGTCCGAAAATTCGCGCGAATTTTTTTTCGCTATTATCGGGTTTCGTTTCGCTTTCCGATTCGACGATTCCGCCGTGCCGGTTCGTCTCGTACCCGCCGGTGCACCCCTTCGGCGCGTCGCGGTCCGCGCCGCCGGTCGGGTACATCTCCGTCTCGCTTTTCCCTCGTCGCCCCTCGAGGGTGCCGCCCGCGCGCCGCTTTTTCTGAGCCCGTTGCGCGTCTCCGGTGCGTTGCATATGCGCTCCGCCCGCGCCGCCGCCCTTCGGCGCGGGCGCCCGTGTGCTTTCTCTCCCGCGCCCGTTTGCTTTTATTTCGGCGCCGAAACACGCGCTTTTCGCGCCGATGCGTTTTTGTTCCGCGCCGCCGCCCCTCGGCATTTACCGCCCCTGCCGGGCAAGCTCTGTCCCAGCGCGCGCGCCTCGAGCTTTTTGGTCTATGAAGGCGTCCTCGCGCGAGCTTGTCCCCTTATATACATCCGGGCGTTCGTTCAGGCTTCCGAAGCCTGAACTTTTGACGCGCGCGCGTTTTTTGCGCGCGCTGCTTTTGACGCGCGCGCTTTTTTTTTGCACTTTTTTTGACGCGCGCGTTTTTTTTTTCGCGCGCGCTAATTTTTTAGCACTTTTTTGGGTTTTGTAATCAAACTACTTGGTATTTTATTTTAATTTTATTGGATTTTTTTCATTGTTTTTATTTTCCGCACCTTTTTTTGCGCCCTCCCTCCTCACACCTATTACAATAAAAGTTATAAACATTAGTTACATCGCATCTAATGAATTTTTGGGGCGGCGGTCCTCCGCCGCAATACTTAAATTTTCGCTTTTTGCTTATTATTTCTTCCGTGCTGCCCGTACGCTTCTTCTTTTCAAATCTCACTTTCGACTCGCGTCTTTTACTTGCCGCCTTCTTCCGCCGCCTCGCCTTCTCCCTCGCTCTTTCTTCTTCGCTTTCCTCGCTACTTTCTTCTTCGCCGCTGCTATCTGTTTCTTCTTCTTC
This sequence comes from Lycocerus yunnanus, assembly GCA_036346125.1. NCBI lineage: Eukaryota > Metazoa > Arthropoda > Insecta > Coleoptera > Cantharidae > Lycocerus > Lycocerus yunnanus. Next base: position 99,419 of record JARFIX010000303.1, on the reverse strand, counting down.
GCTACTTCCTTCTTCCTCGCTCCTCTCCTCCCCGTTGCTTGCTTTTTCTTCCCTTTTCTTCACCTTTTTTTTGGCGCGCTCTCTTCCTTCTTTTCCTCCTCCTTCGGTTCTTCTGGCCCCTGCCCTCGCACCTTCGCGACCAGATCCTGGTGTCGGTTCACCGTCATATGGGTGTACGACTCCTAACTCTTCCCACACCGATGCCCTGCAATTTATTTTTCTTTTTTATTCCCGTTCCCACTATTTTTTCAGCTTACTTACCCGTCATCTTCATTATTTGTTGTTGTGAGACGTCCTTATTCATGAGAGCCGACACCATGGTTGCCCTCGCCCAGTGATTAATCACTTCCTTGTATTCTAGCCCGGCGGCCTTGGCGGCTTCCCGCAGGTAAAAATTTAGCGCGTTCTTCCCTACGGGTACTTTGGTGTACCACTCGCCTTTAGGGTCTTTTGCCTTCTTGCATTGTAGGAACACCCTGTTGGGTGCTCCTGCCGGCCTCTTCTCTATAAGGCGGCGGTACATTGCCACCGGGCACATGCGCTCATCGCGCGTATTGGCGGTTAACCACCGCTCCCGCGTTTGGCGCCGATCGCCCCCCTGGTTGCTCTTGCTGAACAGCGGGTTATACACCAGCCGCCCGACTTTTCGTCCCTCCTTGTCGAGCTCCTCGGTGAAGTGCTCAGTTGTCGCTCGTGACGCCTCCTTCTCAAGCCACAACTATTAATATCACGTGCATTTTTTAATAAGATCTACATCAATTAAAGTTATTTCAGCAGACAGTTGAGGATTTTCAAAAAAACGCCTTGCCGTATTTCCATCATTGGAATTCCCAAAACCAGGCTTAGGTTTGTCGATAATTAAACCACAACGTTCTTTAAATTCTCTTTGAATCCGAGTCTTCGTTTCTGCAACTACATCTTTATCACTACCGCGAGCTTGCCATTTTTTGATGGGTAATTTATATGCCATATGAAGTAAACATTCAAAAAAACGAATCCAGCCATGTAAAATTGACAAACCAAATTGTAAATTTTCTGTCTTTACTTTTTTTTGTATCACTTTATCGATATCGTTAAAATCCTTTGATGTTGCTCCGCATATATAACATTTTTGCGTTGATTTTGTGTCTGTTAGTGCGTTACAGACTTTACCATCCACCATTAAAAAAATCATTTCGTGCCTTACTGAAAGTGATTTTTCTAGAATAATTGTTTTACTATTTTGCAGTTCTTCTATTTCTTTGTCTACCCTAGCCTTCTCTGCCGTGGAAACCTCAATCGATTCTTTTACAAACTCTATTTTCAAAGGTCTGCAGTATCTCGTAGAACTAGGGCGAGGATTTTGCCAAATGATCTTCGTACCACAAACTAGACGAAGTGGGACGATGGAAGTTATAAAAACAGCTGCATCACTAGCTTCCACACCATGAAAAGCCTGTTTGTAAGAGCTATGACCGGAGCTACCGTCAAAACCCCATTTTGTGTATAAACACAGCTCACCCAGTTCTTCATTATCAACGGAGTCGATTACACACTGTTGCACAACAAGTATGCGCTTAACAGTATGAGCAAGTAAGGCATGTAAACCAAGTAAGGCAGTAGTTGCACTTATTGTTATATATTCAGGTGTTGGATAGCATTCTTTTTTCGCTCTTTGCACAACCGTATAACATGGAAACTTCTCTGTAGCCATTTTTCTAATGACATTATATATTTTTTTTATTTTAATTCAATTAATATTTACAATCCGTTCTAGAGAAAAACAATAAGTAAATGAGATGATATATAAATGTCATGTGGAAAGCACTTCAGTAAGTGTTTTCCTAAACTATTTATTACAAATTTAATGTTTATCACAATTCAATGATTATCACAATAACATAATATTACAGTACACTAGTTATCTTGTTAGTTAGTTAAATCGAGTAGGTAGGTCAGTAGGTTTGTATCTTTTTAATCGTCGTACTTCATTGGCAGAATCTAGCAATTTATTATCAAGTTCGTTAGGATGTGCTTCCAATCTTTGTTCGTATCTATTGTAGTACTTCTTGATCTGCTCATGGACTGAAACAACCTGTAGGTCCTGTTGGATGACATAATTTGGAACATACCATGGAGCATCAACTATCATTCGCAAGACTTTGTTTTGGAATCTTTGTATTATCTCTATATTGGATGTACTAGCAGTTCCCCAGAGCTGGATACCATATGACCATATTGGTATTATAATAGATTTGTACAGTAGTATTTTATTCTCCATGGATAACTGGGAATTTCTGCCGATCAGCCAATACATTTGCCTAAGTTTCAGTCCAAGTTGCTTACGCTTTGTGAAGATGTGCTTTCTCCATGTCAGTCTTCTGTCCAAGTGGATACCAAGGTATTTTGCATCATCAACCTGAGGTAGAATACAGTTGTTTAGCTTTACTGGTGGACACGTTTCTCTCCGCATTGTAAATGTAATATGGGTAGATTTTGTTTCATTTGCCTTAATTCTCCATTTGCGGAGCCAGTCTTGGATCCTGTTTAAGTTGTCTTGGAGATTTCTAGAGGCAAGCCTAGGATCGTCATGTGATGCCAGTACAGCTGTGTCATCAGCAAATGTTGCTGTTGTTGCTAATCGTGTGGTTGGCAGATCCGCTGTATACAGCAAATACAGCACTGGTCCCAAAACTCTACCCTGAGGTACTCCCGAATTGATTGGGTGAAGGTCGGTATATTCCTCCTGATACTTTACCAAAAAATGTCTATCGCTTAAGTAAGATTTTAATGCTTGATAGAACTGATATGGAAGACATTTTTTTAGCTTGTAGTACAATCCTTCGTGCCACACCTTATCAAAAGCCTGACTAATATCTAGGAAGGCAGCAGAGCAATATCTTTTTTTCTCCAAGTCATTGCTGATCTTTCTGGTAATTCTATGCACTTGCTCTATAGTACCGTGGTGTCCTCTAAAGCCAAACTGATGATCTGGTATCAAGCTCTTTTCTTCCAGTACAGGTTTAAGGCGTTTAAGTATTAGCTTTTCACATGTTTTTGCTAGTATTGGCAATAAGCTGATTGGTCGATAAGATGTTACTTCTTCCAGCTTCTTTCCTGGCTTTGGAAGGAGGATAATTTGGGCCACCTTCTATTGTCTAGGAAAGTATTTTAATCGTATGACGGCGTTGTAGATATATCGTCGGCTTCATATGAAAAGTGTATAAGTCACAAATGACAAATTTTACAGGAAGTGTTAAAAAACTGATTAAAAGCATTAATTTATGTTCTAATTTGATAACTATTTTCAAAAGTTAATTAAAAGTGTAGTTCTTTAAAAATTTACTATAATTAATAAATTTTTTTTCGTAAAACCATAAATAGTGGAGTTATGCACATTTCATGTTTCAATCTAGTATTGGAGGCGGACTTAGGCAATTTACATTTAAAAAAACGACTGACCCTTAAGCGAAAAAAAGTGTTTTACTTTATTTTAATTGTACAAGATAATAAAAAACAATTATTACAAAATAATATACAATTACACAGATATAGAATAATATAATATAGAATCTTTATTCATGACTGAGAGTATCATAAAAATTATGATAGTCCTGTTGCATAGTTTTCTTCAAAAACTGTAGATTCTCAAATTTGTCTTTTTTTATTTTTAAAGAATTTTGATATAATTTGGGTAGTGCTTGGAATGGTACCATATTAGCAGTTTTGTTCTGTCTTGCTGGCAAAGTTTGAAAATCTGCGGTATGACGGATTTTATACTCCATAGAGCCACAACTATTGTATTTTAAGGCCCTAATATTTTGGACAGTTGGATCGCCAACCTTACGACCTGGCCGTATTGAATTAAAAAAGTTTAATCCAGAAAATCTTTAAAAAATCATGCTGCAAATATTTTACTTCATAGGGATTTGGTAATATTAGCAGTTTTGGCCCAAATTTGTAATCTGCGGAAACATTTATTATAGGCCCCTTTTATTTTCCCTTTTTGTGGAATTGGATCGAACCACCCCTCCATTGAATTAAAAGTTTTCCAAAAAATTTTAAAAAATACCAAATATTTTTTCAAATTTGGTAATTTCTAGGCTTTTTGAAATTAATTTTGTGGCATTAATTATTGCCCTTTAATTTTTTTCAGGGTAAAAATTATTGAGTATGACTTTTTAATATTTTAATAAGAAAATTCTTTTTAAAAAAATACCATATTAGCAGTTTTGTTCTGTCTTGCTGGCAAAGTTTGAAAATCTGCGGTATGACGGATTTTATACTCCATAGAGCCACAACTATTGTATTTTAAGGCCCTAATATTTTGGACAGTTGGATCGCCAACCTTACGACCTGGCCGTATTGAATTAAAAAGTTTAATCCAGAAAATCTTTAAAAAATCATGCTGCAAATATTTTACTTCATAGGGATTTGGTAATTGTCTAGCAGTTTTAGCCAAATTAACGTAATCTGCTGGTACATTAATTATTCGCCCTTTAATTTTCTTTCTATGGTGGAATGCATTGAATCACACTCCATCTGAGTATGACCTTTTTCCAGATATTTTTGAATAATACAAATATCATTTTCAATTGAGAAAATTTAAAAGGGCGTTGGATAGTGTGGCATTGCGATTTTGTGCACTACAACCATCACTGTAAAAAATTATTGAAGGTTTGATTGTTTTATCTTTTATCATTGGCAAAACTTCATCCAATAAAAAGTTACAAATTATAGTCGCAAAGCAGTTGGCTTTTAATTCACCTTCACCCTCGTGCCATATAAAACAATAACCGGCTTTACTTTGAATATCAAAATCGTGAAATTATGAACGATCAATTTCGTTCTATAATACAGAGCTGACACGTTTGATTTTGGACATAGAAGCACAGATTGCATGTCCATTGTAAAAACCCTGTTGGATGAAGTTTTGTCAATTGCTTTTTCATTACGAGCTTCATCTTTTTTTATACGATGTTCATTGTATTGTGCTTCATCAATATTTTAGTTTTATATCCGACGCACAAGTCGCATTCGTCTTTTGGGTGAGAACAATGATAAGTTCATCTCCTCGAAAATATAAATGAACAGGGTTCGACTTGCAGGTTCTAATTTTTTTTCTTTGCACCAGTTATCTTTGTAAAATTGATAGAGATCCCTTTTTGTTTTAAAATGAGGCTCTAAATATAATTTTGTAGTCGATTTTCTACAATAGTGAGACTCTAGTTTAGGTATTTCATTTAGGAAGTTTTTGATTCCTTGCCTTTTTTCGTTGCTTCTCAAATTTTTTTCATGAAGTCTTGATTTGTCTAAAGATTCTGGATTTTCGGTTTCGCTGTCAGTTTCGTTTCCTTGACTGCTTTCTTCTCTTGAATCAGTTATCCATTTAGATATAGTTCTTACCGACATACCTAACGTATTACAAAACATGGTTTTACAAACCCTTATCCTTTCATTTGTTTCGTCCATAAAATATTGAAGTGAACAAGTTCTTCTCGTAAGACTTTCATTTTCTCTATTTCTGGCTCTTTCGGTATCTTTCTTTATAATCCTGCTGCTTACATATATTCTCTTCTCATTCCAAGTAAGTGACCAGAACTTATTAAAAATTTCCAACCTTTTTTCTTCATTTAATTTTGTGCATTCAATTAATATTTTTCTTTTGCAGGAGCATCTAGGTTTTAGTTCTTTCTGATCTCGTTTAACAGAAAACTTATTTCCTTTTCTTCCAAAATACGACAACCCTTCCTTTCTTTTTTTGTTGCGGTTATATTCCCACTGTAGAGGATCACTAAATCTACCTTTTTTTCTTTTGCGTGTTCCATTTTCCTCATTTTGAACTTCATTTTCACCTGGAATCTCTTGTTGTTCTGCTTCTTGTTGAAAACTACCTTCTGTATCTAATTGACTGTTTTCGAAATTCAAATCGTGAATTTCAACAATATTATGTAAGGAACTTTATTGGGGTTGATTTCTTTGTAGATGACTCGTTGAACTTCTTTAACTGTAAATTTTTTTAATAGGGATATCCATCTGAAATGGTTGATACCGCGATAATTTTGCTTCCACGACCATTGATAAAGCATCTTCACCTGACAACATTTTTGATTCAGATTTAAGCGACTGCGAATTTGAATATGCACTTCTATATTGACTTGCACGTTTCGGAGTAGAATTTGTAATATCTTTAACTATATGTGATCCGTCAAGATTTCCTGCTTCTCTTAAACTTATTTGGGTAGCATAACTTAATACATCAAGAGGTGTAGACTGTCTTAATTCCATTGTTTTTTTACGTTTCGTTCCTTCAGCACTCAATGCAAATGATTTTTCCGGACGACCGCGTTTCTGCGACTCCGCTGGTTGCTCTAATAAAATCGAAGAATTCAACCACGCATCATTTTGTTTTAAAAACCTTTCCGTTGTACGATTTGCCTTCAACCAACGGCGTTTATATTTCGATTTAAAATTTGCTAGTTCGTTTCTTCATCTCTTCGTCCAAGAACTTAAATTTTTCGTCTATTGCACTTCCTTCGCAACCTGACATGATGTTAACAAGCTCTTTATTCCTGATAGACATCTTCATATAATATAATAAATAACGAAATCTGTCATAAACGTTTGCAAAAATACCCTCATTTTAAAACACAGCTTCCTTATATAGCAAAAATTTTATATTTGTATCCATTAATATGACATAAAAAATTTTTTGTTCACCCTGTATGAAGTGTTTCAAAAAATACTTAATTGTATTTATTGAAGAATTGTGTACGTTGGGGTAAACTTTTTCAAGCGCGACTGCTTCCTTATATCAATACCTCTTAGTTAAAAAAAAATAGGTCGGCATTTGCCGGAATACAACTAAAAATTTCTAAAACTGTATCACCCCAACTACATTTTTTACATTTAGCATGAATACGATTGTTGTAACACATATTTTTATAAATTGATTGTTATAGAAGTTATATAACATATCACAACTTGCAGGCTTCACAAAAAAAGTAAGAATTTTATAAAATTTTTAGCAAAATTATGATTTCAAAAATATTTTATCTTATATTTTATCTTCCGCGCTGCCCCTCCGCTTCTTCTTCTCGAACCTCACTTTCGACTCGCGTCTTTTCCTTGACGCCCTCTTCCGCCGCCTCGCCTTCTCCCTCGCTCTTTCTTCTTCGCTTTCTTCGCTATTTTCTTCTGCCTCGCTCCTCTCCTCTCCGCTGCTTTCTTCTTCTACTCTTTTCTTTGCCTTCTTCTTGGGCGCGCCCTCTTCCTTCTGTTGCTCGGTTGCCTTTGCGTCGGCGCCCTCCTTCTTCGGTTCTTCTGGACCCTGTCCTCGCGCCTTCGCCATCAGGTCTTGGTGCCGGCTCACCGTCATATGGGTGTAGGTTTCTAGACTTTTGCCGCTGCGATGCCCTGCAATTTATTTTACTTTTTTATATCCCTTCTCTCTATTTTTTCACCTTACTTACCCGTCATCTTCATTATCTGCTGTTGCGGCACATCCTTGTCCATCAGAGCCGACACCAAGGTTGCCCTCGCCCAGTGATTGATCACCATCCGGTGGTCTAGGCCAGCGGCCTGGGCGGCATCCCGCAGGTAAGAATTTAGGGCATTCTTACCCACGGGCACCTTTGTGTACCACTCGCCCTTAGGATCTTTTGCCTTTTACACTGCAGGAACACCCTGTCGGGTGCTCCTGCCGGCCTCTTCTCCATCAGGCGCCGGTACACGGTAACCGGGCACATGCGCTGGTCGCGCATATTGGTGGTTAACCAGCGCTCCCGGGTCTGGCGCCGATCCCCCCCCTGGTTACACTTGCTAAAAAGCGGGTTATACAGTAGCCGCCCGACTTTTCGGCCCTCTTTATCGAGCTCCTCGGTGAAGTGATCCACGGTGGCTCGTGACGCCTCCCGTCCCCTCCACGCCGGCTCCTTTGACGCCACTAAAAAAGCGACGGTTAAGGCCGTCTGGCGTGTCGGGTCGAAAGCTTCGCACATCTGTTCATACTCCTCCACCGAGAAGGCTTTGGCAGGGGTCATCCTTTTGTCGGGCTGCTTCGGGAAGAAGCAATACCTTCGTGCGAGGGACGACCCGACGAGCGACCGAAACAAGCCCCGTCGACGAAGTCGGCGGGGCTTGTTTCGGCCGCTCGGAGGGTGCGCTCCGAACACGACGGTATTGCTTCGACGGGAACTGCGCGACGAAAAAAGTCGGCGGAATACGCGGCGGAGCGGCGGCGAAAGTTGAAAAACTTCGAAAAAATCGTGCATTTTACTTATTATTATATTGCTCCGAGCAACATGCGAGGAGCAAAAAATTTTGCTCAAAGTTAAATTGCTCCGAGCAACATGCGAAGAGCAAAAAATACGGACACGGAAGGTCCGAGCAACATGCGCGACGGACGTAAAAATATCTTCGGAAGCCGGAACTCCGAGCAACATGCGAAATGCCGTCAAATGACGACATCGGGCCGGGGAATACCCTCAATCGGAAAAAAGCAACCGGGGAAGTACCGAGAAGGCAAAAGTGCACGTAAGAGCCGAGCGAGGAAGCACGAAGCGCGCGCGAACGGAAAATCGAAGTGGGGAACGTAAAGCGAAGGCAGTCGGGAGCTCATTCGAGCTGTAAAAGGCATAGAGTGCAGACGTGTTTTTATCGAATTTTTATTTTAACTTGCATAATTTTTAATAATTTTGTTTTTAACGTGTGTTTTATTGTGCGTAACGATGGAATCTGACAGCGAAAGTAGCAGCAGCAGCGGAGAGAGGTTGTCGCGACCGTTGTCGGTCGTGTACACGCCGACGCCGCCGCCGGAGGACGACGCCGAGGCGGAGCGGCGGTACCTGCAAGACCTGGGTGACGAGTTCGGCAATAGCTGGAGCGATGGTAGCAGCCCGCTCACCAGCTACCAGCAACCGATAGTGCGGGAGGACGCTAAGTGTGGGGCGGTGAGGGGAAAGGACGCCGAGGGCGATAGTGACGGGGAAAGTGCGGAAGGACGCGTTGAAGGGAGTGAAGTGGGGATGGAAAGTGCGAAAGGACGCGTGGGAAGGGCGGAAGGACGCCGTGAAAGGGGAAGTGGGGGTGCAAAGTGCGCAAGGACGCGTAGGAAGGGCGGTAGGACGCCGTGAAAGTGGGGAAGTGGGGGAGGATAAAAACAAGAAAACCAAAAAACAAGTGTGCGTTGAAGAGGGCGTACCGGGGTGCAGCAGGTGGGGGGACGCCAGTGGGGCCGACATCGATGAAGCGTTGGAGGAGGCGGTGCCCAGGTCCACCGCCTACGGCAAAAAGAGCCGCTGGCGCGCCTTTAGTGACTTTTGCGTCGAAAAAGGATATAATTTGAATGAAAACACGACAAAGGAGGAGGTGGCGGATATCATGCGCTCTTACGCATTTAATATGCGGAAAAAGGACGGTGGCGAATATAAAGAGGCCACCGTCAAACAACATTATAACTGCACGGCAGCCCAAGTGCAGGAATACATGTACAAAAGTAAGCGCGAGAGGGTAAGTAGGGTAAGAGGAGTAACTAAAAAGTATTTAATATTGCAGATTTTGGAATGAAGATCAACATTCAAAATGATCCCGAGTTTAGAGAGGCCAGGAAGGCGCGCGATTTGGTGCGGAAGAAGCTCCAGGCGCAGCCCGAAAACGTATGACGTCGGCGCGCTCCTTCACCGTAGAGGAGTATGACAGGATGGTGCGCGCCTACGATCCCAATACGCCGGACGGGCTGAACAGGAGGTTCTTTCTTCTGGCGGCCAAAGAGCTGGCGTGGCGCGGCCGGGAGGCATCGCGCGCCTTGACCGATTTCTTTCATGAGCAGAGAGACAACCGGGGGCGGCTACTGGGGCGGATCACCTATAACCCCAGGTTTAATAAGACCCACCAGGGAGGCGGCCAAGCCCAGACGGCCGACAGAGTCCTGACAAGCAATCCGGAGACAGAAATGTGTCCGGTGAGCTTGTACAGGAGGATGTTGGCCAACAGGCCGAGCGGAGCCCCGAATAGGGTGTTCTTGCAGACCAAAACGGGGAAAAACGAAAAAAAAGAATGGTTTAGAAAGGTGCCCATCGGCAAGAACGCCCTAAACGGGTATCTGCGGGAGGCGGCGAAAAAGGTGGGTCTTAATAGCGAAGGGGTGATAAACCACTGGGCGCGGGCTACGCTGGTCAGCACGCTGATAGACGCCGATGTGCCGCAGGAGCAGGTGATGCGGATGACGGGTAAGTAACAAGAAAAATAGCGTAGGGCAGAGATAAAATATTTGTAAAATTACAGGACATCGTAGTGCGAAGTCGCTGCTGACATACTCCCACATGAGCGTGCGGCGGCACGAAGAGGTGGTGGCCAAAGCCCGCGGTCAGGAGGCAGGCCCAAGAAGTGCCCCGAAGGTAGAAGAAGAGGCGCCGAAGGCGCCAAAAAAACGAAAATTCGAAGAACCAGAGCCTCCGGAGGAAGTAGGTGGCGACAGCGAGAGTGAGGAAGAGGAGAAGGTGGGGTGGGATGGAAAAGAAAGGACACCCGAGCGCAGCGCCACCATAAAACCCCGGAGGCTGGCGGTGGCGACGGCGGAGGAAGAACGGCGGGGGGAGGAGGAAGAGCCGCAGCCGAGTACGAGCGGCGGCGGGGGAGGGGCTCGACGAGGAGGGCGGAGAAGTTGAGCCGACGCCCCGAAGAGCCAGAAGCGGCGGGCGGCGAAGGGTGGAGAGAGGCGGCGAAAGGGGCGGAGAGGAAGGGGGGCAGCGGGGCGAGGGCAACATAAGAAATATTCGCTGCAGCGTCGTCATCAACAATAATTATTATTACAATTACGGCGCTGGGGGGCGGCAGCAGTGAAAAAATAATAATTGTATATATGTAAAAATAAAATTGTAAATATGAAACTTGTAAATAATTAATAAAAAGTAAAAAGGCACAAAAAGTAGTTTTAATACGACGAAAATTTTCCCAAAAAGTGAACCAAAAAGGCCGTAGGGTAGAAGTCGAAAGCAGGAAAGTAAGACAAAATCCCGGCGAACAAGAAGGAAAAAAAGTAAAACCGGCTTCCGCAAAAAAAATCGGACGATCGAGTCCTTCGGAAGCGAGAATGAACGCCTGCTTATATATAAGAGGAGTGCTTCACACGCCTCGGAGGTGCACAAAAGCAAAAGTGAATATAGATCTTGCGAAAAGCGTCAAAATAGAGCGCCAGCAGGGCGGAAGCAAACCCTGCGACAAAACGGGCGCGGCAAAAAAAAAAGCGCGCGCGAGGCGATCGGCGCGCGAGGCGATCGGCGCGCGAGGCGACGGCGGGAGGCGACGGCGCGCGAGGACTGCGACGGCGCGCGAGGCGAGGCGATCGGCGCGCGAGGCGAGTCGGCGCAATGCGTGCAGCGCCGAAAAACTTTCGGAAGCGAGAACGAACGTCCGGATGTATCTAAGGGTGATGCTCGAAGGATCGCACGGCGAGGATAAAGAAGGCGCGAGGCGACGAACGGAAAAGCGCCCCGAGAAGATAAAAGCGGGCGCGAAGCGCCGCCGAAAGCGCGCCGAAGAGTCGGCGCGCAAATATAGCGCAAGGCGCCGAAAAGCTTTCGGAAGCGAGAATGAACGTCCGGATGTATATAAGGGAAGAAGCTCGCGCGACGACGCCTTCATAGACCTAAAATAATCGAAGCGCGCGCGCAGGGCAGATATCCCGGCTGGGGCGGTATAACCAACGCGCCCGGGCGCCGAACAGCGGCACACGGGCGCCCGCGCCGAGGGCGGCGGCGCGGAACAAAAGCGCTACGGCGCCGAAATAAGAACGTAGGGCGCCGGGCGGAAGCTCACGGGCGCCCGCGCCGAGGGCGGCGGCGCGAAACCAAAAAGCATCGGCGCGAAAAACGTGTGCTCCGGCGCCCAAATTAAAGCGTAGGGCGACGGTGCGGAAGCCCACGGGCGCCCGCGCCGAGGGGCGGCGACGCGGAACCGAAACGCATCGGCGCGTGAAGCGAGCGCTTCGGCGCCGAAATATAAGCGCACGAGCGAGCGGAAGCACGCGGGCGCCCGCGCCGAGGGGCGGCGGCGCGAAACGAGACGAACCGGCACGGCGGCTTCGTGCAAATCGTAAATCGAGGCAAAGTCAAAAATTCGCGCGAATTCGCAGGGGACTTGTCTTCGAGGTAAACGAAACAAGAAACCTACGCGTAAAGACGGATATTTACGCGGAGAGGTGTTTCGAAACCCTCCGAGGATCCCACGCGGAGGGCAGTTCCTGCAAAACCCGCCGTTTTGCATCCCGCGCCTTCCGTGCAGCCTTAAATTCTGCATCCGTCTGCGGGTTTATGGCGAGTCCGAAATCTGCAATTTTACATTGGTTTTAGTATTTTACCCTTGTTACTTACCGCCTTTTTCTTACTTTTTAGCATGTGGTACTGTAACATGGATGCCGTCATGTTGAATTGTTGCTTGACGGTGGCTTCTTTATAGTCGCCGCCGTCAATTTTTCGCATGTTATAGGCGTAATCTTTTAAAATTTCCGCCACGTCCGCCGCCGTACTTTCCTTCGTGAGTTCAAGTTTTTTGCTTTTTAAAAAGTCCTGGAATGCGCGCCAGCGGCTGACTTTCCCGTATTTGGTGGATCTTGGCGCCGCCCGTTCCACCGCCTCCTCGATTTCCACTTCAGTAGCTTGCCCCCATCTGCTACAGCCCGGCTGCGCCTCCGGCTCCGCTGGCACCTCTTCCCTCTTGCCGGTTGTACTTTCCGCCTCCTCTCGCACTTTTTCCACCTCCCCCCCTCGCTCTCGCTCTCTTCCGCCTCGCCCTCGCCACCCTCCTTGTTTGCCACCTGCTCGTTCTCGCCCCCTCCTCCCCTTCGCTACTTTTTTCCTCCCGCGGTTTTTGGTAACATGTTATACTGCTTCCGCTGCTCCCACTGTCACTTTCCGCTTCCTCCCTCTCCCATCGCACTGCCCTGGATTCTGAATCCTTCGGCCGTCGGACCTTGTACCAACTTTTTCGAAAAACGACCCTCGACGGATGGGTAGTTTTCCCCGAACTGCCCTCCGTTGGGGTCGAGTTGTATCCGGTTCGGATTGGTTCGGTTGGTTTCGTTTTTGGTGGTCTTTCTTTTCGTTCGGAGGTACTGTTTCCGGAAATCGGAGAGACGTTCCGCTTTGATTTCCGGGAATTTCCCATGTCCGAAAATTCGCGCGTATTTTTCGATACCGTTTCCTGGAAATCGGAGAGACGTTCCGCTTTGATTTCCTGGAAAATTTTCTCGATACGCAAATCCGCGCAAATTTTTTTCCCTCGCCGCCCGCGAGGGTGCCGCCCGCGCGCCGCTTTTTCCGAGCCCTTGGCGCGCGGCCGGTGCGTTCCGTTTGCGCTCCATTCGCGCCTTTCCGCGCCGCCGCGCCTTTCCTGTTGCATCCCGGCTGCGCCTCCGGCTCCGCTCCCTCCTCTGCCCTCTTGCTGGTGGTCTTTCCCGCCTCCTCTCGCTCTTTTTCAGCCTCCCCGCCTCGCTTTCGCTCTCTTCCTCTTCCGTCTGCCCCTCGCCGCCCTCCGTATTTGCGGCCTGCTTGTTCTCGCCCGCCTCCGCCCCTTCGCTTCCATTTTCCCTCGCGGTTTTGGTAGCACGTGATGCTACTTCCGCTACTGCCGCTGTCACTTTCCGCTTCCGCTTCCTTCCTCCCCACAACACTGCCACTTCGTCACTATCACTTCCGCTGCTATCGCTTTCACTCGTTATTTTCATATTTTTATTCGCCATTTCACACGTCTGTTCACCACGCTATCTGCCTAAGCAATGCTCTTTCTAGCTTGTTTGCTTGGCCCTCTTCTTTTCTACGTCATCGAGCATCGCAGTACTTATTTGCGCACTGTCACTATCCCGGGGAAGTCCTCGGGCGCTCTGTGGTTCCCCTTTCTTTTATTATTTGTGACGTATTCCTTGCGCTTGTTGCTCGGAGCTCCATCTAAGTGCAAAAATTTTCGTCACGCTTATTGCTCGGAGCTCCATGTGAGTGCATAAAATAAGTGCCCTCCGACGAATGGTACTAGATCCTTCGTCGCAGGGCACTTTTCGTATGTTGCTCGGAGCTAATCCTGACAATATAAAATGCGAAAAAATCGCCTTCTTCGTCGGGCAGTTCTCCAGACAAACTGCCCATCCAGCTCGACATTTTGAGAAAAGTCGGTACAAGGTCACCTTGTACCGACTTTTTCTAAAATGACCTGAGCTGGATGGGTAGTTTTCCCCCGGGAACTGCCTTCTGGTGGTGTCAACAGAGGTACTGTTTCCGGTGTGGGAGGGTTGTTTTCGGAACCTTTTTTAAACGGAGGTACTATTTCCGACAGTCGGCGGGACGTACGGAATTAGATTTTGGGGAAAAGTACTTCCGTTCGAAAATTCGCGCGAATTTTTTTCGCGTCGTTCGGGTTTCGCTTCGCTTCCCGATTCGACGATTCCGCCGTGCCGGTTCGTCTCGTACCCGCCGGTCCGCCCCATCGGCGCGTCGCGGTCCGCGCCGCCGGTCGGGCACCCCTCCGTTCGTTCGTCTCGCCCTCGGTCCGGTGCCGAGTTTTTACTCGCCGCCCCTCGAGTGTGCCGTCCACGCGCCGATTTTTCGGAGCCCTTTGCGCGTCGCCGGTGCGCTCCATATGCGCTCTACGCGCGCCGCCGCCCCTCAGCGCGTGCGCCCGTGTGCTTCCGCTTCGGCGCCCGTATGCTTATATTTTGGCGCCAAAGCGCCCGCTTTTCGCGCCGATGCACTTCAGGTCCGCGCCGCCGCCCTTTAGCCCGGTCGCCCGTGCGCCGCCGGTTCAGCACCGCTTCACTTTTATTTCGGCGCCGGAGCGCCCTCCTTTTGCGCCTGGTGGTCGCCGTCGCTTCGGCACCCGCTTGCTTGTATTTCAGCGCCGCTGCGCCCGCTTGACGCGCCGAACCGCTTTTCGATTCGGTGCGCGCTTGCCGCCCCAGCCGGGAATGCTCCGCCCCTGCACGCGCGCTTTAAGCTTTTTTGGTCTATGAAGGCTTCCTCGCGCGAGCTTGTTCCTTTATATACATCCGGGCGTTCGTTCTCACTTCCGAATCTTTTTTTCTTGCAATCGCGTGATTTCTATAGTTTTCACGCGATTCACCTCGCATTCACGCGTTTCACCTCGGATTCGCGCCTATTGCTTTTTTCCTCGATCGCCGGCTTTTTTGCGTCGCGCTCGTTTTATTTTCTTTTTGGGTTTTGCTGAAATAAAAGTACTTTTAGTGTTTTATTTGTTGAACTACTTTTAGTGTTTTATTTTTATTGGTTTTTTTACATTTTTATTCTTATTTCCCGCACCTTTTCCTTTTACGCCCTCCCACCCCTATGGTAACAGAAATTATACACGTAGGTTACGTCACATCTGACGAGCTTTTGGGGCGCCGGGCTACCGCCGCAATATTTTATTTTCCGCTTTTCCTTGCCGCCCTCTTCCGCCGTCTCGCCTTCTCCCTCACACTTTCTTCTTCGCTTTCATCGCTACTTTCTTCTTCGCTGCTGCTTTCTGTGTCGGTACTTCCTTCTTCACCGCTTTTTTTCGCCTTCTTCTTGGGCGCGCCCCCTTCTGGCCTCTGCCCTCGCGCCTTTGCCACCAGGTCCTGGTGTCGGCTTGCCGTCATATGTGTATAAGTCTCTAGACTCTTCCCGCTACGATGCCCTGCAATTTATTTTACTTTTTTATACCCCTTCCCACAATTTTTTCACCTTACTTACCCGTCATATTCATAATCTGCTGTTGTGGGACGTCCTTATCCATGAGGGCCGACACCATGGTTGCCCTCGCCCAGTGATTTATAACATTTCCGTGATCTAGGCCAGCGGCCTTGGCGGCATCCCGCAGGTAAAAATGTAGGGCATTCTTACCTACGGGTACCTTTGTATACCACTCGCCCTTGGTATCCTTGGCTTTTATGCATTGCAGAAACACCTTATTGGGTGCTCCTGCCGGCCTCTTCTCCATGAGGCGCCGGTACATCGCAACCGGGCACATGCGCTCGTCGCGCATGTTACTCCTTAATCAGCGCTCTCGTGTCTGGCGCTGATCCCCCCCGCTGGTTGCACTTACTAAACAGCGGGTTGTACAGCAGCCGCCCGACTTTTCGGCCCTCTTTATCGAGCTACTCGGTGAAGTGCTCGATGGTAGCTCGTGCCTTACTAACGTCGCCCGCGCCCAGTGGTTGATGACGTTGAGACCCACCTTCTTGGCCGCCTCCCGCAGATACCCGTTTAGGGCGTTCTTGCCGATCGGAACCTTGCGAAACCATTCCTGTTTCAGGTTCTTGCCGGTTTTGATCTGCAAGAAAACCCTATTCGAGCTCCTCTCGGCCTGTTGGTCAACATCCTCCTGTACAGGGTCACCGGACACATTTCTGCCTCCGGATTGCTCGTCAGGATTCTGTCGGCCGTCTGGCTTGGCCTCCCCTGGTGGGTCTTGTTGAATCTTGGGTTGTATATTATCCGCCCCATTGGCCGCCCCGGTTGTCCCTTTGCTCTTCGAAGAAGTCCGTCAAGGCGCGCGATGCTTCCCGGCCGCGCCACGCCAGTTCTTTGCCGCCAGCAAGAAAATCTCCTTGAGCCCGTCCGGCGTGTTCGAGTCGTAGGCGCGCACCATCCTGTCGTATTCTTCGATTGTGAAGGAGCGCGCCGACGTCATCCGCTTTTCGGGCTGCGCCTGCAGCTTTTCCTGATCAGATCGCGCGCCTTTCGCGCTTCTCTGAACTTCGGGTCGGGCTGGGGATTGATGATTTCGTATTCTGCAATTTTAAATACTTTTTGCAATTCTGTTGTGAAATGTGATCATTTCATACACGTTACATGGCATTGAAAGCGGCTTGTTTTCTGCACGTACGATGACTCATGTTATTTGATCATATTTCCTGCACTTTTCAGCACTAGTGCGAGTTATTTTCATTTCAGCTTTGTCCAGATTGCGTAAATTTTGTTAAAATATTCGTTATTTACCGAATTTCAGATTTGCAAAAATAGTGTTCGTTACACGTACTTCAATATTGTTTATTCTCGGTTGATTTTGCTGACTCGCCCTTCGGGCTCGTCAGCAAAATCAACCTCGAATGGAAAAGTAGCCTATTTAAGTACTAGTATCGAAAATAACTATTTAGTTACTCCTCTTACCCTACTTACCCTCTCGCACTTACTTTTGTACATGTGCTCCTGCACCTGTGCTGCCGTGCAATTGTAATGTTGCTTGACGGTGGCTTCCTTGTACTCGCCACCGTCTTTCTTCCGCATGTTGAAGGCGTAGGAACGTAGCACCTCCGCCACCTCTTCCTTCGTGGTTTCCTTGCTCAAACCACCCCTTCACCCCGCAAAATCCATAAATGCACGCCACCGACACTTTTTCCCGTAGGCGGTGGACTTCGGCACCGCTCCTCCAGCGCCTCGTCCACGTTGGCGCCGTTCGCATCTCCCCACCTGCTGCACCCGGTGCACTTTCCACCACGCGTGTTTGTTGCTGGTTTTTTGTTCGTTCCTCCCCTGCCGCACTTTCTCCGCGTCCTTTCGCACTTTCGGGGTCGTAGACCTCGCACATTTGTTGGTACTTCTCCACCGAGAAGGTTTTGGCTGCGCCCTCAGGGCTGTCTCGGGCGGAAACAGCCGTCCCTCTTGGATGACGGTCGGCTGGATAGTTTTCCACGATTACAGCCTACCAAAATATAAAAACGCCTAAAAACGATGAAATCCCGTGAATCTGCTTCCAAATCCCGGGAATCTACTTTAAAACCCGGGAATCTGCTCTCGACTCTTACTCATAATAACAACTTGTCTTAAGAATTTTTATTATAATATCTTTTAGTAATATAATAATTATTTGTAATATTAACGACGCCGGTGTCTGTATTATATACGCTTACTGCCGACGGCGCCCGCCTTGATTGCTCACGGCGTTATTATTTTTATTTCGGACGCTTATTTAGCTACCGTCGGCTTTGCCCTGCACCGGCGCCGGACTGTCTTCCTCGGAGCTCTCTTCGCTACCACCTTCGGCCGCCGTCTTCCGCCACGATGGTCCCGCTACCGCGACGCCCGCGCTCTCTTCGGTCTCCACTTTCGTGGCCGCCGGTAACCGGACCTGTTTGACAATCTCCTAGTGCCGTCGTAGGTTTACTTGCACGTACGGCCTAAGCGATTTGACGCTGCGATGTCTTCTAACAAATAATGTAATAATAACACTGTACATATACCTACTGTAATATTATGTTTACCTGTTATCCGCATTATTTCCTCTTCCACCATGGCAGTGGCCATCGTCGCCCGGCCACTGTGGTTTGAAAACCGGTTTTTCAGGCTTATATTGGCGGCGGCCTTCTTTATTCACGTGCCGATCATGTTTTTTGATCATTTTGTTCTTACCTCCCCAACTCGTGAGGTCTTTTAAAAGTATTCACTATGCCAATATCACTGCAAGTGCACGTGATAATGCAGATGCACTTACCCGTGATCATGCAGATGCACTTACCACTACTAGTGCACGTGATAATGCAGCTGCATTTTTGCGCTTATTACTACAAGTGCCCGTGATTAAATGCGTTGCATTATTTTAAACGATTTCGTTTGTTGCTCGGTGCAATTCTTAAAAATTTTAAAAATAAAAATAGTTTTACTTCGGCGCTGTTTTACTTCGCCACGGCGGGGTAACCTAAGACGACCCCTTCAAGCCCCTTCTAGTGCTCTTCGGCGTTGCTCGAAAACTCAGGTCATTCATTATATAGCGGGATGTGCAGGAGGACGTGTTTATACGTTTCTGACTGTCCGCACTCACTATCTCGGGAGTCGGCTAAGTTGAGTTCGTACAGGTGGCAGTTTAAGCTTCCGTGTCCAGTGAGAATGAAACCGAGGTGTAAGCTCGGCTCAAACCATGGATTAACGTTGGGATATTCCACAGACCTAATGAACTGCCTAGTTACTTTTCCTTTCGTAGACGCCGCCC
This sequence comes from Lycocerus yunnanus, assembly GCA_036346125.1. NCBI lineage: Eukaryota > Metazoa > Arthropoda > Insecta > Coleoptera > Cantharidae > Lycocerus > Lycocerus yunnanus. The sequence continues at coordinate 80,486 of JARFIX010000303.1, read as the reverse complement.
ATCGGTTACTCCATTCTAGCGTGAACTTATCTTGAAGTGCTCGTGCGAAGCGCCCCCTACTAAGAACGCGCTTTTGCGCAGTCGTTATGTCACCTCTCTCTGGGGGGTTACCCCTGCCTGGCGTTATAGGACTATTTTCTCATTCTAACAAGAACGTCTCAGGGGATAAATCCACCTAGTACTTGCATTGCTTCGGTAGAGACGATCCGGCACACTTGTAGGGATGTATAGAGGGCAATTCTCTGACAACGGTTAATGTTATTTTGGTACGTTAAGTGGTACATCGTGTCCCCACACACTCTCGCCGTACGCCATTGAGGCAACAATCAATTTATTGTAGATTATTTTGAAGGCTCGTTTACCGAGCCCCCACTCTTTTTTGAGTACCCGCCTGAGACACAATAGAAGAATGAAAGACAACGATAGAAGTTACCTTTCCCCTGAAGTATTGGAGGTGCGGCCCGACATTTAAGCGCACCCCGACCATGATTCCAAGGTACTTAGTCTCCATCACATGTTTGATGCTCATTTGGTTAGCAACAATAGAAGGGTCCCTGCTCTTCGAGAAGTTCCAGAATGGAACTTAACGCGGACGTTAAGTTCTCCCGTGAAAATGCCAGTAAGGGTTGTCCGGGTCTCTTCCAGGTTTATCTCCCACGTGGGTTTGATGGCCAATGAGCACCCGCTGAACTCTCTTACTTTTAACCTTTTTAAGTTTCTTGGGGGCTTTCTGCCCTTCTCCACATGTCCTCGCTTGCGGTTCCCCTTCCGCGAGCGAACCGTTTGCCAAGCGGTATCGTCTTGGGATGGGCTCTGGGCGAGGTTTTCCTCGCCTTCGTCACGGGTTTTCGTGTCTTCTTTCCTACTGTCCGGACCGCCATTTGGGGTTCTAACTTTTCCCTCTAACTTTTCTGGAAACTGCCGATAGGTTTTATTGTTGTAACATTTTCTTAAGGAAAATTATTTAAAAAGGATTTTGTAACAAAATTTATATAAGTAAATATAAGTAAGAGCCTGCAAATTATAATTTATTAAAAAAATATATAAATTCTTATAAGGATTGTATAAAACATATTATGTATAATAAACAGACTGTATAAAGAAAAAATAACTTTAAATTAACAAAATAAATGTAATAAATGCAAACAAAACTATTCCTGTGGTAACTGGTCATAGGTGATTAAAATTTGTTTTAGGAATTGGCAGCCGTTGCTTATGGAGTCTAGTTGGTAGTCATAAGGCTGAATTCGAAGTTGCAATTCTTCCTTTCCTTACTGCCAGTTCTAAAAATTGATTGTCAAATGATAGTGAGTGAGTGAGTAAAACTTTATTCAACAATATTCAACAACAATAACATCAATTCAAAATGTTACATACAAACAAATATAAAAGTGATTTAATGTAGTCTAATTTGCTGAAAAGGCGAAGATCAGCAGAGACACTGTTTTTCATCTTAACCTTTGATTATCGGTGTAGTCGATTTCTATAGGGTTTTCCAAGAAGTCATCCACCTTGTAAAATACCTGATTTATTAGGTATTCGCGAATAACCTTCTTGAAATGTTTATCCTCCAGCGACCTAACAGACGTTGGCAGCTTATTGAATAGCTTTGGAGCATAGTATAAGGTTGAGTTCCTTGATTTTGAAAGTCTAAGGTATGTGTTGCAGATGTTCGTATTTCTTCGGGTATCGTGATCATGAATGGAGTTGACCGAAATATAATTCTCCAAGTTTTTTTTGCGTATACCAAACATTCTAATATATAGAGCGATGGTATAGTAAGAATATTTAGTTCTTTATAGTTGTCTCGGACATCTGCACGATAACTCATATTCTCTACCACTCTTATGACTCGACGCTGTTGTTTAAATATTCTTTCTGCATGGCTTGAGTGAACTCATACCAATAAGGAATAGCTTGCGATGGGCTGCACCAGCTCATGAAACTCTGTCAAGCAGATTGATTTATCGACACGATTCACCAGATTCCTCAGCACAAAAATATTCTGGCTTATTTTGCGACTCATTTTTTCTACATGTAGATCAAATTTCAAAGTGCGATCCAAAGTTACCCCCAAGAAACTAACGGTATCTGCGCCTGTATAGTGACTATGTTTACTTAATGAGAAAATCATAGTTTGCGTTTTATTTTCATTTAAAAATAATTGGTTGTCTGCAAACAATTTTTTGCAAAATTTGCAAAAAATACTTTTTGAATACTGTAACAAATCATTTGCTAGCACTGCATTAATATTTTGATGACAGCAACCATTAGAAAATACAATAATTGATCCATGGTAAATAAGTAACATTTACCTGCAATTGCATTTTCTTTATCAATTGCTTTTCAGAATGCAATATTAAGCTCATGAAATGTTTCATAAAATGTCCATTGACTAAAAGGAATGTCACCATTTTCTTCATGATTTTTACACTATGCTCTGTATACTTCGGCTTTTGACTGAAATTGTTTTCAATATGCAGTAATGTGATTTCATTCTTGGAATGCTTCCTATGTTTCAATTTTTCAATTTTCTTCTTTCCCATTTATCTTGACGAGGAATGATTTTATTGTTAGCGTCACATTTTTTCATCCACTTTCTTACCATTGTCTCTTTAAGTCCCATAATGTTTAGAAACATTTTTTACAAACTATTTTTCTTTCCTGATTGTGATATAAGAAAAACTCACAGAAGAAACTTCTTCTAGAAGATGAACTTTCAGTTGAACATCTCTCTGTTTATTATTTTTTATCAAAGACGTTATATAAAGTCTTTTTGGTCTCAGTTTAGATCTTTCCAGAAGGGAATGAACAAATCTTGCCTTTCTTTATTGGAAAACTCCGTGCAATGTCTTTTCTTTGATTTCTGGCACAGCTTAGAGTCACAAGAGGTCCCAATTTTTTGCATCTCTGTGTTGTCCAGATTTTATTAATCCATCTTTGTTGATTGTGTACCCTTTGTACATTTCTCCTTCCATTTTACTCTTCTTAGTTTGATTTGTTTTCCATGCCCTGGTTCTACTGTTCTATTTTTTTTCCTTTTTTTACATCTTGATCAACAAGATCATTTGAAACACCAATTACAGATTCGTTTTCTTCGTCAGAAGTTGTAGATGATTCGCTTTCATTCTTATTTTCAGGATAATAATCAACATCATTAATACCACCGCTGCGATTCATTTCATTATTGTCAACATTACAAGATACATTTGATTTTTTCAGGTACAATATTATTTTCAATATCATTTGAGATTTCAAGAATCACATCTTTATTAATGTATTTTATCACATTCTAATTCTAGTGCTTCATTTGTTATAGAATCACAATCTTCTAAAGGTATGTTTAGAAGAGATGTTATCACAATGTTATTTTCAGGTACATCAATTTCTAATGCTGTGTTTTGTAAGTTTGTCTGTTTGGCTAAAGCTAATATTTTTTCAGTTCGGGTTAATGAATTTTTGAATAAATTCATCTATAAATTTTCCATAAAAAAATTTGAATTAACACAATTGAACGTATCTGCTAATTTATCATTGTTATTAGTATAAGCATGTCTTGAAAATAATCTTTGTTTCAAGTGCCTGTGAGTTTTCAAACTTGAATTATCACTTTTCAAGCGGTGCATACTACCTAGCATTGTCGCAGCAACATCTGATTACAATGTTTATTGGAGCGTCGATATTACATAATGTGATATGTTTTTTGTGTCAGCTTCTTCAGGATCCAGACATGGTAAATTTCCCTCGGCATTACCTTTTCATCTGTGGCCTAACGTAAAATAAAAAAATCAATGAGTGCTTGTTTGAACTGAGAATTTTTGAAATCCGCTTCGGCCGCTAGAAGGCGTTTAACAAACGCAACCATGGAAAGACTCGGATTCAACCTAAAATCTAAAACTTCTGTTATTCAAAAATATGCTAAATATTTCCAAACAGTAGAGGAGAGTGATCCAAGATGGGATGGTTTTCTTTAAGTATTAAATTCTCAGAAACTGATTATCAGAAATCAGCTAAGTTAATAAAATGAGCATTTATTCAAATAAAAACATGTTTTCTCAATTTGAGTTACTCCCACTTTTGCGGGAGTAAAGTACGACTTTTTTTTCCATAAACCAAAGCACTCGCTTCCATTCAAGAAGGCGACAGGGAGGGTTAGTATGAGTAAGAAGAATACATTTTTGACTCGGGCTTTTCGATATCTAGCTCCGTATTCGAATTATTTGAAATTCAAAGTCTCAAATTTAGTTATTGATATTTCTAACGAAACAAGAAACAAAGATTTTGAATAAAAAATTGAAAAATTAATTAGAAATTAATGGAATAAAATATAAAAATTATTTAAAAAGCATAGGTAATAAATAAAATTGCTAAATTACCATAATATATTTTCCAACAGCTTTATAATTTTTTCTCCTGTTGCTGATGCCATCAGTTTCTAAATTTTCTTGTTATCTCAGTTCCTAAAATCTGCTATTGTTCCGAAATGCATTTGGTAGCAACAGTATCAGAACCGACTATTCATTTCTCAAGCTGACCACGATGTTCGACAGGTGTTTGTCGTAGTATGGTGTATTAATTAATAACATTTTTAGAATTCCATCGTGAACATCTGATTCTAATTTGTTGATTCTCTTCAATATGCTGCAATAGAGTAAGGGGCCGTTCAAGTATTACGTAAGCATATTTTTTGCAATTTTCAACCTCCCCTTCCCCCTTGTCAGCAAAAATAAGCTAAGCACTTACCCCCGCCATTCTTACGTAAACATTGGTATATGCGTTTTTCTTTTAATGTATTCTGTTTTTTTTATTGATTCATGAGCAGTAGATATAATTATTGAAATAAGAGAATAGACTTAGGATAGAGGACTTTAACGCGCATAATATTCTTTTAAACAAACTTTATTGGCACGGCATTTAACATATAGTCATAAGGTACAAATATTATAATCTTAAGTAATAATACGAACAAAACAAACTTTTTTAAATTTTTGATATACATATTAATTCCGATTAACAGTCTTCAGTCCATGATACCCTGAATCCATGATTCTAAGTTCTCGATGACATTGGATCTTTGCTGCTCAATGTTGTGTGTCTGCTCACTTTCATTCGATTTTGGAATGTCTACGTCGTTCTCATCGAGCCATTCAACATCTTGGTGCTCTAAATTTTGAATAATGCACATCAGTTCATTAGCACGACGGGCAGCCACTCTTATAGGCCTAACTTTTATATCGGTGTGCGTGTTTACTTTTTTATGGATCTTCTCGATGTGACGATTTAGTGGCTTGACGGAAGCATGATAAAGACCACACGTTTTGCATGTTCGACTTGATAACTTCAATTTTACCGTCGGACAAAAATAATCGTAGGGCATTTGCAGGAAATCTTTGACTGAAGAATTTAAGCGTAGAGCTAAATTGACCGGAAGATTGAGAAATTGCCCTCCATCATCCAAGACCAAGTCATCAACTATTTGTTTTACTTTTACTGGTGGTGGAAGAAACCTGTTGTTTAGTAACCTAAACAGGCCACTTCTTGGACGACAGCATTCTATGTTTCAACATTTTACAATTTGAAGCAAGTATTGGCTTTCACGCACAATACCATTTAAGGTCTGGAAAATCAGGAAGATCTTGTTCGCCCGGCCCAACATATTTTGCAGTAACATGATAGCCATCAATTTCCATTGAACTCCATACCTCAGCTAACACATTTCCTGCAAACTCGAAATTAGATCTTTCTAAATGTTCATCAATTGTAAAACCACGTTCATCTAAATGAGACCCAAAATGATCATGAGACAATATCAAACCAGCCAGTTCTCGACTAAGAAGAGCCATTCTGCGCTCTACTCTGTTATACGCACTTCTGCCAGGAGCATTAGTAGCTAAAAACAATGCATCGAGATCATGTCGCTTAAAGTGTTGTATAGCAAACCCTATAACTTTTTGATAACGCGGATTTTCATCTGGCCCTCCATCAACCGTCATGATTACCACTGGTTTTACCAATCCATGGTCAGTTTTAGCTAATGCTTGAAACTCTTCAAGTTCAAGAAGCGTCTCGAAATCCTGAGCATGAGTATTAGCAGTAGATGAACTATGCTTTCCACTTCGAATAGCGATGTATGTTGGTCCAGAATATCCAACGGCTTGCGGTTGTCCTATCATACTTGAGTGATTTTGATACCAGCATAAACTGATGGTATTAATTTATGCCGCTCAGCGATTACCCAGTCGTGATCAGGCAATTTGATTCTATATTCCATGTGCATTAGAAGAGGTGCTTGCTTATTTGCCGCAGTTACACCAATAGGGACCCGAGCTTTATCATCTTGAGATATAAAAAATACTTGATCTGGTCCAAGTATGGATGCTATGTTCTCCAAATAATGGATTGATGTTTCAGCGAAATTGCTATCTAAGTGGCTTTTGTGGTGATCAGCTTGAGCCCGAGTGAGCTTAACAGGAACTGTCGATACATGTCTTCGTCCCTCTGTAGAATTAGATTTTCTGGGAATCAAACGAAGATATGTCCCACTTCGACTAATGTCAAATCCTATTTTACGTAATTCTTGTATGAGTTCATCAAGAGTTTTTACACTGCGAATAGATTCCGTTCGTCTTCTATCATCTGCTGCACTCCCAAATAAAGCAATATCCGCAATTGTTTTCAATATTAATGGTTGATCGTTTTCTAGGCTAGGACGTCCCACTGAATCCCTCAGGGATAGTTTTTTTTTTATTTCTGGATTTTCATGACAAATATCTTCTAACTTTCTTTTCATACCATCTCTGTGTTTCTTCTGGGCAACTGCGTTTTGAATCTTCCTGTTTAAAGACTGTTTCGCTGTTTTGCTCTCTCTTCGTTTTGTTTCGCTCTTTGCGTAATTTAATGATCTGTTGATCAACTTCAACACGGTTTGGCATAGTATCTCTGGCAGAATACAAAGTATTCAGATTTTTTTCTAGTAGAACAATCTTATTTTTCATAGCTTCCTGAGAAGGTTTTGCTCTCTGCTGTTTATCTGTATTTTCGTATTGCTGTTGTGATTCCACTTTGGGTTTTATGTCGTCTTCTTCCTGTTCTTTAGAATTTGAAACTGGCTGTATAATTTGTGTTTTTTCTGCAGGTTTACAGGTATTCGTTGCCTAAAAATTAAAACATTCTGTAGGTACTGCTCATGATTCTCTTATTAGCTACAAAAACATAAAGGTGTTACCAGAAAGGGTCGTTACATACACACTATAGTGAACACATTTAATATGTTTAATTTACTTTAACATGGTGAAAATAAATTCGCAGTTTCATACATTTATCCGATCAAATACAGGGTCGATTATTGAGACGAGTCAGTAAGGGTATAATACCGTTATTATTACACACAAAAAAAGTGAGCTTAAGAGACCTTCTCTAATTTTTTAAAAAAAATTCTGTACATTTTGTAAGAGAAAAACGATTAATCAACTCAAAATACTTTTTCGCCAATCGATCCTATTTTTTATTGTGATCAAAATACTCTTTTAGGCCACATAAAAAATGCATTCAAAGATTATTTAAAAACCACAGCCGGGAATCGAACCCGTCAAATACAGAAAATTAACACCCTGTATTTTTATGACCAATCGACGGAGTCGATCATAAGGAATAAATCCATCTAATGAACATTACCTCTAAAATTTGAGGTAGGACATAATCTCTGCTAATCATTAAACGTCTAAATTAATGTTTTCTTTACAAAATGTAACGAGCAAGTTTTTTGCGATTTCTAATATTTCTAGTGTAGTGTAATATTTTCAGCACTCATATCTAAAATGGTTTCACCACTTACCTTGGAAAAAAAACGTAGTAGATTGGATTTATTCTTAGTCGCTGCTTGCAATTCTTCTTCAATTCTCTTCGAGACAATAATATCAAGTTCCTTGTCGGACTTGGCTTGTAACTTATAATTACGCCACACTTCGTTAACTAACTTCTGTACATTTTGCACTTTGGTATTTAGATGAGATTTTTTAAAACTTGCGAACAATTTTTGGTATAACTTAGATTTGTCTATTTGATACGACATCTTGAACAATTTATCTTTGGCGAAAGTGGATTAACGGTAACACAAATATTCACTTCCTTTGCTTAGAACACGTCAAATCGTCAATCGTACCAAAACGAAACAATGCGTCTTATGAATAAAAATAAGTTTATATCTATTGCACCAAACCATATGAATAAAAATGCTGTAGTAGTTTCCGAGTATTTATTGTATAAATGGAGTAATTACTCTCATATACCTGATTAAAAGATGCAACGCTTGAAATATTTATGTGTTGCAGTTTTATTCGTGTTATATTTCTGTTCATACAAAGTAGTGCTCTTATTTATCAATGATAGTGAAGGGAAAATTGCTAAAAGTAACTAATTCTAACATTATTGACTATTTTTCTATGATTTTATGGGTTTTATTCGTGTTGTATTTCTGTTCATCAACTTGTGTGCCTAATTAGTTATGAGTGATAGTGTAACAATTTTGATCAATTTTCCTACAATTTTCTCAAAATCACAAACACCTGCTGTAAAAAAATCAAAATCTCAAGCAATGGAAATCGTTCAAAAGCAATGGGAGAAAAAGTTTGGTACCCAAACAACGGCAAGTAAACTGTCTAAAAGAATTAACAACATAAAATCAAGATTAAAAAAAAGACGGACCTCAATAGAATGGGTAATAAAAAAATCATTCTAAAAGATTGGGAAAAACTTACTTTCATTTTATCAAGTTTGGATATTGCACCACCTGTACGTTCTCATGTGTCTTCACCCAAAAAAATATTTGGCTAACCATTCAACATTTTCTTTACTCAATTAGTACATAACTTTGTAATCATTATCAAAACTAATTTTTCTAGATTTATACACTTTCTTGGCTCTTATATTAGGAATAAATTGAGCCATAATACTGCATGAGTTTGCTAACAACCAGACTCAACAAATTGCGAGTAATTACTCGGTTGTAATAAGCACCAACTAACTTTTATTCTTACCAAAAGTGAGATTATACTTACGAAATATGTACATACATTATATAAGAGTAATAATTACTTACGGTAAGTATGTAACCCTACCTTTTTTCGTGGCCCGGCAGCACTCTCTCCGGCGTGGGCTTACTTAGGCAAATGAAAATTTTATCAATAAAACCACAGAAATATAATAATAATTATAATAATTTAACAAAAAAAATAAAAGAGTTCTACAAAAAAACCAAAAACCTTAATCGATAAATTTGGTGCACCGATGGAGTCACACTGAAAATGTTGATTCGACGACAAGAGTAAATCACTATGCGTAGCACCGTTAAATGTAACTTGTTATTCACTGGCACTGCAAATTATGCGTCGTCGTATCCAAATCTAATGATGAATAAGTAAGCACCAATACTAATTACTAATCTTAGCTGAACATACGATATTAAATAATTCCTCAAAAATAAGTAATACGGATCTTGTACGTCAAAACTTATGCGTGGATGTAACAACCCAATGCGTTGCTCACTTTGAATAATTGTTTTAATTTAAATTCACTGCAAGACAAAACGCAAATCCTCAATTACACTTAAACTTTGTCTTTAAAAGCGTATTGACTTCCAAATTTTGTCACTGGATCTTTCGAATTTCGGTTGATAATAAAAGTCAATCCATGATTTTGTTAACTAAAATAATCTCTATTCGCGAAAAATTCGTTCTCATAAATTCTAAATAACAATTTGAAAACGAACGCGAATAAATCGGTATTTCGGTACGGTAAAATACGATAATTTTCGGGACTCGAAATTTCGTTAGCAAACCAAGTGGTCTGTTCGTTAACGATACTAGACAGACCGGGAACTATGGATGATAGCCCTGTTAAAATGTTAAATTTTATCAACGGCAGGTGTTAATTTTTATCAGGCGGTAAGTGTGAAAGGAAAGATAATCAAAGAACTGAGTAAGAAAAGATATTTATAAAAGGGACAGCTGAAGTGATTACAAATTTTAACACAAAGTTGCAAAATTGAATTTGACGAAAAATACTGAATAAAATTAATAATTTTGATAAAAATTAACACCCGTGAAGTGCAGCGTAACAAGTATTTCCTCGTTATTTTTTATTCATATCATTTGAAGTTTCAACTTCAAAAGTTGAAGTAAACTACTGCTGACGTAATCACCATCTAGACTCCCCCCCCCCATGTCATCAAAAATAAGCAAATCAAAGACCCCCTATAGTGCTTACGTAATACTTGAACGGTCCCTATTAATGGATTAGTAATTTTTTAAAGATCATTTATTTATTAAAAAGTATAATGTATACAAGAACAAATTTATTAGATAAACAAAATATTAAAAAAAGGTATGTATTTTTGGGGTTTAGACGATTTGTTGAAGTGCCACTGTTTTTGAATTTACCGCCTCTCGGTAGAATTTGTGAGTTGAAAACACATGACAACGCTACGCCGGCGCCGTACTGGCGTTAGTGAACTGCCATTTGTGAACCGTTAGTGCAAGAAGGTTATCGTGCTACGTGAAATACTTATAGTGAAATTGTAAAAAATACCAAGGATTTTCTTTACCAGCATCAAAGTACCTGCACAAGCATCGTTAACGTTGGTCTAATCGAGTTAGATGTCTTATTAACACTTGTAAGGTAAGTCAATTAATTTTTGTGAAATTCCTTATTGTATTGAATTTATCGGTACTTTTTGCGTTGCAAGTGTTTTCATTTTTATTTGTATTTCTATAATATGTTTTGGGTGATATTGCCAAAGTATTCTTAATAATTGCACCCAATAATTATGTAAATTGTATCGTGTTAATTATTCAACCAGTGGCGGTACAAGGTGGTTTTTTAAGTACAAGATCAAACATTTTTCGTGGACTGTTTTTTTTTTTATTATGGTATTGTTATATTATTATTATAATAATGTTATTATACATTAACAAATTATTACAGTTTTTAGTTTAAAAATTATCGAATCAGGGGAATCACATCAATACGATGTGGGTTTGTACAGTCTACAGTTTGCACGCATTCAAATACATTTAATTATAAAACAATTAAATTAAAATATATTACTATATTTCTTTGAAATTCGAATCTTATTATGTGCACATTTCATACTTTATTTATAACTACATGTGGCGGTACGTTGCGTTCTTTAATCGAGCATATTTAAGCATATTATAAAAATATTTAAAACATTTTTATAAAATTTAAGGGTGCTATTTAAGCATGGTTTTTACAACGCAAAATTGGGAATAGATATTGCGTTGATTTTTTTTTAATGGAAGGAGAATCATTTTTCCTACTACATGATATAGTTTTTATTACGGTTTGATAACAAATAGGGTAAACCACCCAATTATTGGCACTATAAGGAAGGGAGTTATCTTAAACATACAGCTGTTAATGTGGATAATGCATAGGATATACATTTTAAATTTTTTTATGTTTAACTGTTATTGCTGTCCAAAACGTTAATGTTATTTTATTTTAATTATTTTACAAAACATTAAGAAAAATAGATAATTGGAGCATATGCACATTTCCTAATTATTGGCAGTTTTGTCTAGTTATTGGCATGCAGTTATTAGCAGTGTATTCAATAATTGGCACTCAGTAATTGGCAGACATATGAACAGCAAATATTGATTAAGCGTCGAAAATTAAAGTAAAACTACCCACCAAGTTACTAATTTTTATTTAACACAAGTTTTACAAACAAAATATTCTTTATATAATTCATATTTTCAAGACATTTCTTGTGAAATGTTCTGGAACACTTCTGGCATTTAATTCCAAAGTTAATTAAGGAAAAGGTATAGTACATGTAAAACATAAACCTTTATTTAAAAAAATATTATTTTTAGGAGGAGAGTTAGATTCTGTAACTTCTGGACCAAATAATGTTGAAAGATTTCTAACGTGCTTTTGGGATGTACTTATTTCGGTCATTTTTTTATGACATTGTTTAATATCTTCTTCCTTTTTTAAAAGCGTGTTTAGTCTTAAGTCCTCTAAACTAGTAGATTTATGCTGAAGTAAAGATATTTCTTTGAGTATTTTATTCTTAGTGTTTCGTTTAACATTTTTGCCTTTCAAGCAATTTTCTTTACATTTCAAAAGTCGTTTTGCTTTATTTTCTAACTTCTTTTGTTCTTTTTCGTTTTTTTCGCGTTCTTTTTCCTCTAGTTGTCTCTTATAAATGGAAGAAGAAATTACAAAACTTGATCTCTCCGTATTACGTTTTCCTTTGCGTTCGGGAGTTTTTGCCCAAGGCAAACAATCTTCGATATTGTTGTTACTAATGGAGTTTTGGCTGGTGGAGGGAGCAGAATCGGAAGTTGTCAATACTGCTGAGGAAGCGGGGTCTGTATTATAAATAATTGTTTCTGGATTACTTTCTGGATAAACTGCTAAACTTTGTGCCGGTTCTGTATTTTGTTCAGAATCATTTTCTTCCAAAAGGATCATTGGCAATGCCTCTATATCATAAGTTAGATTTTCAGTACTTGAAAAGTTATTGGGCGCATTTTCTTCTATTACAGGCATATCTTCCAAAAAAGTTTCGTCTATTACAATTTGTGAATTATCATCTTCTTCATTAATTGAATATAGCATGTTGAACAGATTAAGTAGTACCATAAAACTTTTGCTGTTGTTATTACCAATTCCATTTTTCTGGCTTCCTTTAAGAGCTGTAAAGTATCTTCGTCGCATGCATCGCAAAAATCAGAAAAATTGATTGATTCTGTGGAGGTTCCGTAGATTTTACTTGGGGTATGTTTTTTGCCTAGACATTTGCTGTAGTCAATACTATTCGCGTTCCAAGGATAAAGTCCACACACTTTAAAACCATTTGAGGTAGCTGACGGTTTAAGAGTATCTACCGCTTCTTTTAAAATTGGAGCAAAGTTATTCTTACTTAGTTGTTCAAATGGGTTTTGTCTTTTCCAATTTAACAGAGCTTTTTTCCACGCATTTTTAAGTGGCTTAAAACTAGCGACGTCGGCGGGTTGCAAAATTCTAGTGGCATTTGGATACAATGCCACTAAAATAATTTGTAGTTCTGTACAAAGTTGACTTAGTTGGTATGTTAAATGTGTCTTGTGACCATCTACAAACATTATAATTGGAAATGTAACTTTTTGTTTCACTAAATAAGGATATAATATTTTAGATACGTAATCGAGAAATATTTCGCTTGCATCCAACCCTTATCACTGGTAGCGATCCCCACCCATCTGGAACACTCTCTGCAATGGTTTTCGGTAATTTTTATAAGCATAAACGATCATTGGTGGTGTTGTAACTCCTGTAGCTGAAAATGTGAACATGACGGTAATATTTGTTTTGAAGGGCCTTGTTCTATCTGGTATACATTTTTGCCCTTTGGTGCAATAACCTTATCGTCTTTGGGACAAAGAGAAAGAGTTTCATCTCCGTTGTAAACTCTGCTAGGATCTGAAAGGATGTCAAAATAATTTTTTCTTTTAAATAGTTTTCTATGTTGTGAAACCAGTTTCTGATGTCGTTTTCTGACACATTTCCACTGGCATTTGTTACAGCTTCAGGAATCCTATTTGTTAAGCTTGGGTGTCTTCGTAAAAATGACTGATACCAATGATCTCCAGGAAGATTGTTTTTAAAAGGATTTGGTCGGGGGTTCTTATCTAAAATGACTTAACAGAAGCCTGGATGTCCTCTATTCTTTCGGAAACCCTTTCTGTGACAATCTACTATCCATTTTTCCAACACAGATTCTTCAGAAACAGTTAAGACGTATTTGGACCATGTGCTACTTTTTAAATTTTTCGCTCAGTCTAAATTGTAGAGTAGCTCTGGGTATCCCATATTTAACTGCTGCCGTCGCTTTCGGCATGCCATTACTTATTTCGTAAAGCTTCTTGAAGAATGTCTTCACTATATTTTTTAGGTATTTGTTTTATTGTGCACTTTAGGCATTTTACTTCCTGAAATTAAAAGTGCCAATTACTAAATTTAAATAAACAACTCAGGTACCTAATTATTGGCAGCACTGCCAATACTAAGATTTGATATAATGTGAAACCCAATCGTTGGCATTACAAAACTTATTCCTTTTCGATAAATTTGTACAGTAAAACGAGAATTCGATAAAATGACATCTATACATTAAATTGATATATCGTTATAGCTATAAAAGTCAATATTTTGATCATAAACTTACCTAAAACTATGATGATTTCTTACTGAAAACGTGTAAAATGTTATGTTAACTAAGGGCTTGACCTTTACTAACCAATAGTTGTCAGGAGACTGATGCTAATTTTGTTTCTGAGTGCACAAATACGTTAGCCATGTTGCCAATTCTTTATAAAACAGAAATAGCTGCGTACAGCGGTTGTTCGTTAATAAGTTTAAAACTGAAGTTCTAGCCATTTGCTCTTACAACAATTGGGTGGTTTACCCTATATTTTTTACGTTATTAAGCTTTTTATATAAAAAATTCACAATTAATAAAAATTTCATATATTATTATGTATGTCATATTGTAGCTAAAGTAACAAACAATCTTTAATAATCCGCAATGAAAATTAAAGATTTTTTAATTTTGTGAGAACTGTAAATGACGTTTTGTTTTCACTACACCTTGAAGGATTTTAAAACACGCGCCATGTATGTATTTGTTGCCAGGTTGTTAACAGTTCAGCGATATTTGAAAAGATGGCGCATTACAAAATCCCATTTTTTGAATTACACTTTAGCAATGTCGGATTTACCTGCTTATCTTTAGGTATAATAATTGAAATACCAGATTACAACAAGGATTACAAGGGTTCATTTTTAAAAGTGTTTCAAAACACGATTTTTAGCGTACTATTTGAAGTACGCCTGCGACTTAACCTTTCTTGAGTTTTTGGTATATTTTGTAAAACAAAGGGGGACGGGTAATAAAACCGAACTTCGAATTTGACCATTTTTGAAGTGGATTATGAAAGATGAGGGTCTAAATAGCATATAAAAAAAATAAAATTTGCGGAATTTACACACAATTTTGAAAAAAACGGCTTTATAAATTTATTAACAATGCAATTTACTCATTGGCTTTTTTGAACTGTAACCCCGCCCCCAAAGTTAAAAGAGGATGTGGCGACAGTAAATATACCAGAATCTCGGTTTTCACGACAAATTATGATAGATAATGGTGTAATTAGCTAATAAAAAGAAGTAAATTTGTGATCGGACAAAAAATTTTCGAAAAAAATCACTTTTTGTGTGAATTCGTGTCTGATGTGGTTGCACTGTCAAAACCTACTCTCCGCACCCGCCCTCGCCCCTCCGGGGCTCGTGCGGGGCTTCGAGCGGTTTTGACACGTGCTAAAGTCATTAAAAACATCCCTTAAGCGGCTCCAACTCGAAAATTTTGAAAGTTGACGCGGCAGATCTCAGAGAGCGACTGGTACCTCCCCCCAACTAGTCACTGTTGACCCAGGCACAGCACACGTACCGCCAACAGAATGAATGATACCTTTTCATTTTAATACACTTACATGTATTTCTTATGGGAAATTTGCAATTTTCAAAATTAAATTGTGGCCTTATTACAAGTCCGACAACTTTCATCCTCACCTTAAAAGATTTGTATTTTTATGCTCTTTCGTTTGGTATACCCATTTTTATAGGGAAAAGTGTACTTTTGAGTTCAGGTTTATTACCTCGACCCAAACAAAGTACCTATTTCCTAATGTGTAACGTATGAGTCTAAAGTAGCTAGACAGAATTCAAACTATAATAAAAAAATTGGTTATAGAAAATTTAAAATTTATTTTTTATTATGAAAACTCAATATCACTAGAACACAAAAAAAAAATTTTAAACACATAATGGTCCATTCTGTTCAATTTTTCTAATTTTACTTTTAACACTTTTCATCATATGCCGGAGCATTTTCACATCAATTTTTTTGACACATGACTTAATCTGTTTTTCTAATTGATCGGCTCCCAACCATTCTTATAAACTTATTGTGACAAAATTGACCAGAAAGTTTCAATTGGACGAGCTGCAGGAATATTGGGCGGATTTGCATATTTGGGAACAATCGGTATATTTTGACCATCTAACCAATTTAGCGTTTTTTTTGCATAATGGCAAGATGCAAGATCCGGCCAAAAGATGATTTTATCATCTTTATGGTATTTATTTACAAAATTAACCATTTTTGATAAACATTTTTTAATATAAGTGTCTGTGTTAACTGCAATACCAGCTTGAGTTTGAACAAAAACATTTGAAACGCCTTCCACTGATATGGCACACCATGCCAATACTTTCGGTTCGAATTTTGATTTTCTAATAAATTTGACATTATCAGGAACTGTGTTTTTATCGGTGGTATAAAATCCTTGGTTTGTAATATCACAACTGTTGGCAAATGTGAAATTCTTCTCGTCATCTATAATGATAACTGTATCGCTTGTTAAAAATTTTTGGGTATTTCTATTAATTGTTTATTAGTGTATCTGGGTTTAACGTTCCTCTTGTACCGTTTTACGTTTATTTTTTTCAAATTTCGGCAAATTGTTGTTTGCGACACTTTAAATTTCCTCGATAGTATGCGAGTACTCACTCCAATTTTGTTTTCTGCTGCTTTTTTCAACTGACTTAGCTGATTTTTTTTTTAAATTGATTTTCTTCCCGTTTTTTTCTTATTTTCATCATCAATACTTCTACGGAACCTCAAAATTATCGAATAAATGGTACTTCGACTGAAGCCTTCGTTTATAAAATGTTTTAAAAAGCAGCTTTTATCCTGCTCGCCAAGCATTTTATAAACACGTTTACGCAAAAAATTCTGTTCACACACTTTCATAATGACAAATCAAACGAAACTAATTAAGTTTGACATTAAACAAATGAAAGAAGGTACAGTAAAAAAAACAAAAGGATTGCTAAATCATAACTAATATTTTGATGCAATTGAAATTTGTCCAGCTACTTTAGTAGACTCATACGTTATATGTTGTATTAATTGCTTGATTTCTATATAAGATTTGACCACAGAATGAGAGTTAAATGTTTATATTGTAAAATTAATTCAAACTTAATAACAATTCAAAATATACAGGGTGGGACAGGTCAAACCTATCAGGTATTTTTAAATGGTTTGTCATAATGGGTTTGGGAAAAAGATTTTGATCACAAAAACTTACATAAAGGATCGAATGGCGATACTGGCATTCCT
Organism: Lycocerus yunnanus; assembly: GCA_036346125.1. Classification (NCBI taxonomy): domain Eukaryota; kingdom Metazoa; phylum Arthropoda; class Insecta; order Coleoptera; family Cantharidae; genus Lycocerus; species Lycocerus yunnanus. Next base: position 63,232 of record JARFIX010000303.1, on the reverse strand, counting down.
AGGAAATGTTGACATCTTGAAAGGTTTTTTCCAAAATGTCGAAAACTTCCGATTTTCAAATAGAAGTGGGGTATGATATAAAGAAGGGCGGATTAGACTATCCTGCCAGTGAGGTACTTTATTTAGTGTCCCAATTTGAATATTTTTATTAAAAAAATTATTGCAAGGCCGGATATATGAAACTATTTTATTATACTAACGAGATATTTTATTTTGCGTTTCAAATTACTGTAGATTACATTTAATTAGTTGGTTATTTCAACCCCCCTCCTAGATAGATCTGCCGTTGGAAAAAGAAAACTTTTTTGAACAAGATATTTTGATGATTTTCAATACGTTTTGGTAACATATACAGTAGTGGTCAAAACTAAAGCAACTATTTTTATTAAACCATATTTATAGTTAATTAGAATATAAAATTAAATAAAAAGCTTATTTTTTTGCATAAAATTTTAAAAATTTTAGCTTTATATATCGTTTTAATAAAAACATTACAATAACTTCACTTTCTAACTAATTAAATTTATAATAAAAAAATATATTAAAAAACCGTGTTATTCAGTGGACAAAACTAAAGCAACTATTTGATCTTAACGCTTACACTTTTTTTCTTTGGTGGCATATCCTCGATTTTTAATAACTGTAGCACATCTACGATGCATCGACTCTATTAAATGTTCAATAGTACTTTTTGGTACATGCTCCCAAGTTTTTATTTGTGGTTTGGTTTCTCTGAATTCTTCTAGCTGCAAGATTCCATAGATTTTGTATTGGGTTTAAGTCTGGAGATTGAGCTAGCTATTTCATCACTTCAATTTTTTTTACTTTTGGACTAATTTTGAATCACTTTTGACGTATGGTTTGGGTCGTTGTCGTGTTGAAAGACCCATTTTTCCGGCATTTCTTCTTCGGCATATGCCAACATCACAGTTTCTAATATGTTTGTTCATAATTTTGTTAATTTGGTGTACTGGTCCCATACCATAAAAGGAAAAACCGCCCCCACACCATAACATTACCAGCACTATGTTTGATAGTCCCTTGGGGTGTTGTGGCCACCTCACATACCTACTTAAAGGTTAATAAGTACTGGCATGGCAATTTTTGATGATGATATATTAATATTATTAAGAAATGATTCTGTAGGTTTTAGGAGCATGAAAAATTATTGTTAATATTTCTGAATATTTTCAGAAACACAACATTATTTGAGAATATTTTTGAAAATCAATCAAATTTAATAAAATATTTATTACAAAACTTGTCAACCAGTTTTTATCAGATAAAGTTGAGTAATCTAATATTAAAAGTTCTTTGACAAAACAATCAATATTATTGATTGTTTGTGTATTATACACACCCAACGGTATAATGTCCGTCTTCTGATACTGCTACATAATATGAGTAGTCATATTAATAATAAATATCTATATATATAAAATCAATGTCTGTTTGTTTGTCCTCCATTTTCTCCTGAACCATTTGACCGATTTCAACCAAATTTTGCACAATATCTTATTAGGACTCGGAATAGGTTTCTGTGCAAAAATATCTTTAAAATGTGAGAATTACATAATTAGGGAAATTCGGTGACGCGCATGAATGGATTAACGAGATTCATATTATGTATACCTAATACATACACATAATATGTGTATGTATTTTCTGTCAGAACAAATGATTGAAAATGATAATAAAGTAATACATATATTTTAAACATAACAATAACAATGGCGACGATATAAATCGGTGTAAATCTATATATATAAAAGAAAGTCGCAAAATTGTGTTAGTTACACCATTTATAACTCGAGAACGGCTGAACCGATTTTCATGATTTTTGCTTTGTTGGATTTGTCTCCTCCTGGATTAACAGAATAACTATTAAAATGAATAGAAAGTCAACTATTACGGTTTTAGAAATTTTGTATTTTTAATAACGGATTAGGTATGGTGAACGGTGATTGGTGGATAATAAATGAATCTTAGTTTTAAAGTAACATCTATATCTATATATATAAAGAAAGTCGCAAAATTGTGTTTAGTTACACCATTTATAACTCGAGAACGGCTGAACCGATTTTCATGATTATATGTAAATAAATACGGTCCTGTATTAATTTAGTGTAATAATGTTGTATACAGTGTATATGTAAATAAAGCATAACGGATTAGGTATGGTGAACGGTGATTGGTGGATATTTAATATCTAAAGGTTGGTACATGACACAACCGGCAGATATTAAAGAGTCAGTCAGTCATGGACATGGAAATTAATGTAATCTAATCTCTACAATGCCGCGAGCAAGAAGATCGAATCTTTCACAACGAAGCCGTAATGCAAATAGACTGCGAAATATTGCGAATCAATCTGCTGGAGATGAAATCGCACAAGAGAGGCATCGTGTTAGTATGTTTTAAGTCCAAAGCTATGTAACGGAACGCGTTTGGTGGTGAAAAAACTCATGGGCAATATAATTCACGCAACGATACTTAAGGGAAAATTTAAGGGTGAGGAAGTTCTCATTCCGAGAATTCCGATGATACCAACCGATATGCCATTCGAATTTAAACGAATTCAATATCCGATTCGTCTTGCATTCGCCATGACGATAAACAAATCGCAAGGCCAATCCTTGAATGTTTGTGGACTGAATATAGAAAATAGTTGTTTTTCTCATGGTCAATTGTACGTAGCATGTTCACGTGTAGGCAAACCATCCGCTTTATTCATTCTCGCCCCTAACAATAAAACCAAAAATATAGTGTATCGCAAGGTCCTTCAATGAAGATAATTGACGCGAGTGCAACCCATTCAGCACATGGTTGCTTTGCTGTACGTGAATTAGTTCTATTTTGAACTTTTATTAACTTTTTTATATTAAAATAAAATTTATAAGATTAAGAATCACCTAATAACTTAACACAACATTATTATTAATTCTAAGGCGGTACGAAGTTTGCTGAATAATTATTCAGTCTACCCATTTAAATTCTTTTTAAGTCCAAGAGCCTAAAGTAAAGTACTTCAAACAAAGGCAGAGTTCCACCTTTTAATGAGACCCGGCGAAGCCGGTATCCAGCTAGTTAATAATAAATCATAAGACCATTTTCGAAAGGAGTTATATGATTCGACGTACATCATTTCATTTCTTTCTCGGAATATTTTGTTTTGGGGTCTACAATTTTGAGCAAAAGGTTAAAATAATAAAAAGATTTTAATTTACCGACCATAACGGAATTCCAAAAATATTGTCCCATTTGTACTTTTACAATAAGTGTCCCTTTAAATGTAAAACGAATAAATGGCACCATGCTCTATTGCAAATCGCCATTAAGGTGCTAGATCAATAGGCGTTGAGCTGGTGTCAAGCAAATCTCAAAAACTAATAATCGCAGAAAGTTGAAATTTTCAGAGCATACTTAAAATTTTATTTTACTTAACGCCTGCTATTTTTTATTTAAAAAAATTTAATATAAAAAATTTTTTTTGTAAGTTTTCAGTAAAATACACTTTTGTTATAAATATAAAATAGGAGGCGTAAAGTAATGCCTACCATACTAATCAATCGAAAAAAAAAAATACGATTATCTTTTTTGGTTTGCCTTATTTGCTTGACACTAGAATTCACGCAATCTACATGAAATTTCAAATTGGCGCCATGGCGTTACGTCAAATTTCAGTTCAAGCAATTTCAAAGAGAGGTCAGCATTCAAATTTGAAGCAATGACACAAACCATAATACCTATTGTGTAAAATCAGGTAAAATATGTGCACATCAAGGTTCATCATATGTCATTGAATTTAAAAATAATCACTTTGCGACAAGACCCAATTTTCCCAAGGCCATAGAAAAATTTGGCGAATTAAATTTGTTGAAGTAATTCAACCCATAAATTAGTTGAACTTTAAATTATGAAGTCTTGTAAGAAAATGAACAGAATTTAAACCAAGATGAACATAACGACCCAATTGAGTTAGATTAGATTCTTGATATCGAGGTGAGGCAAACGATCATACGGTCATAATTATAACGCAGCATCTGGAGTGGCAGTTATAATTGGGAAATTCACAAAAAGTTTGACCGTATGATCGTTTTGACCATCCACCATCCAGATATACAGTAATGAAAGGTACCCATCCTCATCTATGTCGTTTTACGTATGGCTTCATCATATTCATCTTTACCAGCTTTAGACATTTCTGTTTCAATTTCTTCGTGCCATAATTTTTGCAGTGATTTTTCTTTAATTGAGTACGTATACTTATTTAAACAGGGAACGTTCATACAATTTAATAATTCTTCTAATTGACCAAATGTACCTCCAGTGGCTAAAGTACCCCATACCGCGCCCGTGTTTATTACAGATTGTTGGAAAGTAGGATCTTCGGTAGCTTTTACAATTTCAATATCGCACATATTGCATTTAAACTCAATATGACTAATTAAACCCAAACCTCTAGTAATTTCACGAGAAGGGTATAATAAACCTCCTGTACATGATTTCGCATGGTTATATTGTAACCTTATTGCCCAATTCAATAAATAGCCCAGTTGAACAATTCTATTTCCTTTTATGACATTACAAAATCAAAAGTCGAGCTAAGGTCCGGTTCTATGCATAACTCGTGTTGCATTATGCTTTCATATTCTTCGTCTCTTTCTGAACTTGAATAAGTTTCTGGCAAATTATCTAAACCAGGAAACACCAATTTACGTTTTACAGATGGATTAGTTGCTGTATAATTTGTTGAAGAAGTGCATTCCGTAGGCAATATTTGAATTTCCGATTCCGTAATATTTTCATTATTTCCTTCTACAAGTAGTACCTCCGATTGGGATCTTTGAGATTTTCTTTTATGAACTTTACGTGCAGAGGTTGCTTTTTACTTTTGAAGAAACTTTCGATAATCTCGATTTTCTATTTACAGTCTTTAAACCACTTCTGTTACCTAGGCTCTTGTCGTTATTCATTATTATTTTCTAATTTTAAAATTTCTAAACACACTAAAACACAACAAATTAAATGAATTTGAACAGCCCCATGCATAGCCATGCATAACCCGATTTAATAATTTAATGTTGTCAATACTGTTAAAAAAGTAATTTTAAAATTTAAAGGTTGGGCTTCATGAGTCCCCCAATTTTTTTAATTGGTTGATTTCTAAATTTTCAATCAATCACCAAACATAATTTAAAGAACAACGTGATCCTAGGATTAACTCCTGTTATACAACTTGCCCTTAGCAGTTTTATCCGGTACACACAGGGTTTCTCAAATTTTAGACACCCTGTATTAATTCTGTATTACAGGGTGAAACTGCTACAGTGACTTTTCGCACAGCTAATCAATTACCTTCTGTATTTTTAATAAACAAGAAAAAGAATTTAATATAAAAAATCATTATTTTATGTACTTTATGTACTAATGTTTCTAATAAATATATACAAATAATATACGTAGCAGTGCCAAAAATATGTACAAATACTTCAGCGGCGGCTCGTAATCTAAAATATTAGGTAGACCAGCAATTTTAGAATAGCTCGGGGGATAAAATGGACATTTTTGGTATGGTTTTTATACTGCATAATAAATTAGTTTTACAGTAGTAGCGGTTTTTGTAATTATTGTGAAATTAATGATCCGCACAAATTTGGGATAGGCCGGTTCTGATATGATAGTACTTAAAATTGTACTGAGTCCGGCCTCTGTTTTCTTGAGGAATGTAAATGTCAATAAAATTGTTTTTATTTATTCTCCTACGTTCCCTTGTTGTTAACCCTGTACACTATTTAGGTGGTTTTCCGCGTAGCGGCTCAATAATTATTTTCGGGTTTTAATTAAATTTAAAAAAAATATTATTATAACAAAATATTATACGAGTATTATGTACTTGATATAGGCATTAGAACCAGGTAAAAGACAGCTTATAAATTACGGCAACTATGGGGTGGCTTAAGTGTTTAAATGACCGCTTATATTTTACCTGATTTTACACAATAGGTATTATGGTTTGTGTCATTGCTTCAAATTTGAATGCTGACCTCTCTTTGAAATTGCTTGAACTGAAATTTGACGTAACGCCATGGCGCCAATTTGAAATTTCATGTAGATTGCGTGAATTCTAGTGTCAAGCAAATAAGGCAAACCAAAAAAGATAATCGTATTTTTTTTTTTCGATTGATTAGTATGGTAGGCATTACTTTACGCCTCCTATTTTATATTTATAACAAAAGTGTATTTTACTGAAAACTTACAAAAAAAATTTTTTATATTAAATTTTTTTAAATAAAAAATAGCAGGCGTTAAGTAAAATAAAATTTTAAGTATGCTCTGAAAATTTCAACTTTCTGCGATTATTAGTTTTTGAGATTTGCTTGACACCAGCTCAACGCCTATTGATCTAGCACCTTAATCATTAACTACTAAAAGTTATAAGTTTGCGCATTTTTTGTTTATAAATTACTGATTACTGTTCGAGTCCCTCAAGGGAGGGGGTTCCTCCCCTCCCTGTCGTTACAACTGTATGATGTAGTTTGAGATATTGAAATTACTTTTTCAATTATTGGGCTTGATAAATTGAAGATATTACCGCGGGAAGGGGGTTGTTATGTGTGACGATTGCACTTTCACTCGAAGAATGATTGAAAAATTGATAATAAAATGTATTACTATCATAAATTGAGCAAGTCAAATTGGCGAGTCAAAGGAAACATGTTTCTATAGACCGGGGGTCGGGGGTGTGGAGCACCCCCCAGGTACTTAAATTGTAATCTCCCCATATTCTATTCTGAGGGTATCGTAAATCACTATCTAATATTTTATCTTGTTTTAAAAGCTTCCTTACTGAAGACCATAATTTTGCAAATTTCTTTATTACAATTTAAGTGTGCCCTGGGGGGTGCTCCACACCCCCCAGACCCCCCGGTCTCGAAAATTATGTTTAATTTACACTATCAAGATTATCTATTTAATTAATTTTAAATCTTTTCTTGTGTCCTTGTATTTATTATAAATTTTATATAAATTATTTGCACGGTATATTAGGGGGGGGGGAGACAAAGTACAAATGTCTTAGTATTAAAAGGCAGCACATTATTATTACAATACAAATTAAACGTTATGATTCTGCTTTAGTTTTCTCGAGAACGATGACATTATACTGCGTAAATATTACAAACTTCCCCTAAGACCATCGGTCCCTATCAATCTTTTACGGAATTTTAAAAAGTTTCCCTACGAATCCTTTAATACTAAATATGGTGTAAATTTGCAAATTTATCTCTCACAATTAAAGTTTTTGTTTATTTTTTTTTATTTTGTTTATTTCGCCGCGTAAGTCGGAAGATGGCGCTCCGAGTTTGACAGTTTAGGTTAGGTTACGGTTTGTTTGTGAGTCTGCCGTAACTTTAACCACTTCCTAAAAGTTACGTTTGCCGTAACTCTAGCCTCTCCCTTCTTTTTAAGCAAAAATTTGCTAATAGTTCGAATTTCATCCAAATTGTTTGCATTTTTAAAAATTAACGAAACAAATTCGTCATATCTTCAAAATTTTATTGTAACCACTTCCATCGCACTCAGTTTGTCAAGAATTTAAAAAATTTAAATTTGAAATCAATTTTTGTTACCTAAAACAATATTTTCCAACTTATTCGTTACATCTTGATCTTGAAGGACACAAGATTGTAAATCAAGCAGAACAGAAATTAAATAAAAAGCAAAAATTTCATATGTGAATATAGGATTCGAATTCATACAGCAGGAATAGTTGGTCGTAATTTTTTTGTTTTGATTTATACATCATCTAATGTTAGTTATGGAAACCGAGGCAAACAATTCGAATTTGCTACAATGTTGTGTTGAAGCACAAGACAATCAAAAATTAAATTCTTCCAGTTATCCTCGATGTTGGACAAAGCCGCAGTTTGAATTAACGTAATGTAGTCTTCGTTGACGTTGCCTTCAAAGATCAATTTTGCTTTTAATTTTTGAATACATAATTTTTGCAGAAACGTGATATGTAACAAAAAATGTTTCGTCATACAAAAGTATTACTTATGTACCATTTTGCGAAAAAATTCGCAAATATATATACCATTTTTTGATTTTTTGCACAATTTGCTTACAAAGCTTTCTTGATTTTTACACTGGGGGGTAGGATTTTCATCAAGTTAACATACTGTGGTCAGTCCCTTTCGTTCATGTCTACATTGTCGCTTTTACTCAAATTTTGAATTCTACCATTAAACACAACTGCAATTTTGTTTAAATCGCTCAAACCATTCAAAAGCAAATCTTCGCTTAAGTAAGTAAAAATTCTTTGCGATAAGTAAAATTTTCCAACTGAGATTCGTTTTTTCGGTTGTTTACCCCATGTTCGATTAATTGTTTTTAAACAGGTGTAATCATGGCCAATTCAAATTTGCTAAAATGTGTTGAATGAAGCACAAAGGAATCAAAAATTAAATTCTTCCAGTTATCCTCGACGTTGGATAAAACCACAGTTTGAATTGACGTAATAATTTCTTCGTCGTCTTCAAAGAGCAACATTGCTTTTAATTTTTGAATGCACAATTTTTGCTGAAATGTGATGTGTAATAAAAAACAGTTTCGTCATACAAAAGTATTACTTACCATAATTCGCTTGCAAGGCTTTTCTACAAAATTTGTAATTCATTGCGAAACGAGAGACCGCACGTAATCGGCTTAGTAGAAATGCTTCTTCTTCTTCTTAAATTAAGCCTACGGCTTGTTAAATCCAGCATCAGGGTTTTATTGCGTTGGGCTGTTCTGGGATATCGACTGCCAACTGTCTCGCCATCTTGTGCGCGGTCTTCCTGGAGGCCTCCGACCATCCACTTTTCCATCCCTCGCCAATCGAGCCAATCGGTTTCGGTCCATTCTTCTCACATGGGCATTCCACTCTAGAAGTAGAAGTAGAAATGCAAATAGGTAATACTAAAGGCGGAAGAATCATTATTTAAACGATTTTTAATTGTAATCTCATTGTTGATTGAGTAATAGCCTATGGTTTTCATGGTAAAGGGCCATCATTTTGTCAGTCCATAGTTCCCAAGTTTTGAGATACTTCTTCTTCTGGTGCCTATCTGTTCCAAATATTGGCTATCACATTGGCTATAATTATTTTGTTCACTGCTGTGCAACCAACAAGAATAGTAGGCATATTAAAATACAATTTTATTAAAAAATTTGCATTTTACTTACATGTTCCTAGTTGACCAAAATTTTGCCAAATATTCTCAAATTTTCTTCCAATTCGGGCATGGCTTTCATAAAATTATTTTCCATCATTGCGGGAATGGTATATTCTGCTACTCGAACGCTTGCTAAAAAGTTACACACAAGGACACTAATCATTTCGACATATAAAATTTCATTTTGTCCAAATTCGTGGGTTCCGTACTAATAATAATAACTTTCTTCGGTAGATACAAAAACGTCTTGAATAAATTCATGTATTGTTTGCAATGAAGTGAGATGATACACTGAGTCACACAATTCAAAATTTCTTCCGAGAGACGGATGGTCACTTCAAAGAAGGCTACGTAGTTCAGCATCGTGTATTTTTAGAAGCAAACTGGACACCAAACGACAATACACATCCAATTCGTGTTTGACAAAAACAATAGAAATTTTTATTTCTAATGAGTACATCGGCACATTCGACTAATCTAAGGCTCAAGTTATCACCAATTTTGAGCAAAGATTCTGTAAGTACCTTGAAAAAAATTGTAATATAAAAGAGACGATGAAATTGCTTGACGTTTCTTACCTACATCAAATTCTTAATATCATACCGAGTGACACCTTCTGCAAATCTTGTAAATTTCGAGAAGACAGTCAGTTGAGCAGCAACGTCCACGCATTTTGATCATCCTTTTAGCAACTTTGGTCAACCACTGCAACAGGTATGACTCTCGATCTTGTAGTAACAAACCAACCGATTCGAAAACTTTGTCGGCAATTTCAAACGTATTGGGAGAGGTTCCTCTTTATCATCCAAAATACGCGCCAACTCTAAAAAGAAGTTTTAGTTAAATTTTTTGAATGTTTTAGTTAATTTCTAGGGATACAAAAGTATGACATTTTAGGTTATGTCGCGATTTTGATCACAGAAACGTCAATTTGTAAATTTTAAAGCTTTTCGAAGGAATATTACGTAAATAAATCTTACCTTTAGTTAAGGCCATTATGAATTTTGGTATTATTTTGATTAACATGTGCTTGATTTATCGTGCATAATATGCAAAATTTGAAAATAAAGGTGTGAATACACTGTTCGTAAAGCTGGGTTCACATACGAACCTCTTAAACCCTTCCAAGTCCATGCTCTTAAATAAACACGGACAACTAATTCTGGTAAAATTAATTTAAGATTGGCGGTCAAGGTTTCCCATATTTTTGGCATCTATCAAACATTTTGTGCTCTAAAAATAAGTATTGTTTATTAGAAACCACAGCATCACCACACTTTACAGCAGTTCCAAACATTTTTGAATAAATGTTCGGATCCAGAGGTCCAGATCGCTGTACATTAAAATTTTTTGCACAATTTCTAGCGGTAAGCGCCCTAAAATATCAATTCTATTAATATCTTCTTATTTTCGTAACATCCCGTTATTTCTTTTTTCATTTCTCTTCTTACTGTTATTTAAATTTTCTAATTTCAATTTGTAGGTGCCTTAACTAATACAAATTATTGTTATTAGTATGTTGGTAAATTGTAAATTCAATTGTCAAGTATCATCAGGTTTTTCTTTTAAATTTCAGCATTATAACAACAATATTTTAGTTTAATTTGGTTTAGTTCTCCTTCATCTGCGGGAAAGGACTTCCTGGAATCCTGTTAGATGTTGATTATGGGTGTCTGCGTCAAATCACGTCAATCTTGAAGCCGGGCCTCTTCGACGGCTTAATAAAATAATTATAAGTTAAAAATAGAACAAGGATCTTCAACTGTAATTCTTTGGTTTAATCATTTTTTTCCCTTCTCCGCTAGCTAAATGCTGGCTCCGTTCAAAAATATTTGATATCGTGACCTGTCAAAATCCAATAGTATCAAAAAGTAAATAACCAACGTGAACTGAGTGCGTGCGAGAACTACACATGTTGTGCTAACCAAACTTGCTAACAGCATGTCGAAATTTTTCAACTCTGGTAAATTAATTTCGATATTTAAAAATCAACTTTGACTTCAATATTTCCTACTTCAATAAATATTCAGAAATATTTTGAACATGTCGGGAAGTCACATTCAAAAAATCGACCTTCTTGCGTGAAAGTCAAAACCGGATTCCCACCATAGATAAGAAAGAGTATTCTCACCCGTAGTCAAATCCCCGTGCCCGCAGACCTGCGTACCGGCCGCTCGAAAAGTACGAGGTAGGGCAGAAAATAAAACGTACAAAACTTAATAGGGTATCGAATTTAGTGATAACTCTTATTATTATTATTATTATTATTATTATTAGCATTACATTCCATGGGAATTTAGCTGTCCATAATAGGACTTACAAAATCCATTTAGTGAGGTGGATTAGTCCTCCTAATACAATTAATCATTAATTACAGGTCCTGATGTTTTTTTGCGTCTTGAACAATTCCTCGCCAAACTGAGCGTTCCATCACCTTTTGTCGCCACTCCACCACCCCCATTCTCTCCAAATCCTCCATTACCCCGTCTTTCCATCTTAGCTTGGGTCTTCCGCTGGGACGTTCTACAAGGGGTTTCCATGTCATTATAGCTCTGGTGATTTCATCTGTATCGGCTCGCATCACATGTCCCCACCATCTCATTCTTTGCGCCTTGATGAACTTGGCTATGTCTTCTCCTTCCATTGCTTCGAGTATTTCAGCGTTTGTCTTAGCACGGTATTCTCCGTTAACACGTTTAAAACCTAAAATCGTTCTTATCACTTTTCTTTCAAATATCCGAAATTCCTCTTCTTCTCTTTTTGTCATGCAGCTGACCTCCGCCGCATATACGAGCACTGGTCTTATCAGCGACTTGTAAATTTTTATTTTCGTATCTTTTTTTATTTGTTTATCTTTCAGTAGGTGCTTGTTCGCGTAATAAGCTTTGTTTCCCGCGTGTATTTTAGCTGTTACCTCTGCCTTTCTATTATTATTGTAATTAATTTGCACGCCAAGATAACTGAATTCATCCACATGTTGGAATACGTCACCATCCACTGTTAGATCAACTTTGGAGGGGTTCTTCTCTCTTGTACATTTCATGTACTTTGTTTTATTCTGGTTTATGATCAATCCCAATTCAGTTGCTTCTCTTTTGATTTTTCTCAATACATCAATCAGTCCTTTCTGAGTTCTGGATACCACCACGACATCATCAGCGTAGGCTATCAGCTGACTCTCCTTATTTACTATTGTACCAGTACAACCGGTGCTTCTCACTATTTTTTCAAGAGCAATGTTGAATAGCGTTGCTGATAGTGAGTCCCCTTGTCTTACCCCGTCATTGACCTCGAAGCTGTCTGTTTCTCCTTCGGACGTTCTTACCGTGGCTCTTGATAACTCTTGATAACTCTTATTAATTCTTGAAAATAATATCAAATTAAATTTATAACCGAAATAAAATTTTTTGAAATGCGGTCTGCACTGAGAAAATCAAATTTGCAATTCAAAAATGAATCGGCCAGCCGATTACGTCTCTAATGTCAAACGCGTAATTCCGAACGTTTTTATGGAAATTTTACAACGTTGCAAGTAGCTGACAGTTAAATATTTGACTTATATTTGACAGTTGTAAACAATGTAACGTTTACCATTTAAATTGTATTTTTTATTAATATATTTATTTATATTTATTTATTTATTTTAATACAAACTGTAGTCACAATCAATTATAAGAAAAATGGTTTATTCCGAGTTTTCTGTGTTTTTATTAAAATTCATTTTTCAATTTTTACACAAACTATTTATAGGTTACATTATCAACACAAACTGCGTTTGCTGTGTTGCCAGTTGTTACAAAAAATAGTTTGTGACGTCATTCTCGCTAAAAACGCGGTTTCAAAAATCATTTTTTATCATTTTTTTTTTAAACTGAAGGTCTCCAACATCCCTATTACGGAATAATTAATAAATTTTCGTAACAGTTTGTGGTGAGAGTTGGTGACGTAATGACCAATTATAATCCACACTACTTGAATTGAAAAAAATTGGGTCATTGAAACGTTCAAAAAATAGATTTTTGTGCAAAACTGCAATACACAAAATTTTTCGAATTGAAAGTTTTATCAACTGAAGCGTTCTATCTTATTCTCACTGATAATTCGAAATATATAATTTCAATTAATTCAAAAATTTTTGAGTTAGCTATCGACTTATCTTAAATATTTTCTGTCTAGATAAAAATTGTATTTTATCATTTTAAGTATTAGACCGTCGGTCCAGCTTCTGTCAAAGGCTGTCTCGATGTGTAATTTTTGACTTTGTCGTTATTGATTTGCCCTATCCACGGACCTCTTAAATAAATATGGACCGTCAATTCAGGTAAAAAAATTACCCCACATAGGAGGCTGACATATTGTGCTCAAATCCTATTGGTTTAAATATAACTGCATATAACCAATAGCATTTTTATAAGTTTAAATCTGATCTTTTTATAATTTTATCAACCCCCCCCTTTTGAAATTTTGATGCTGGATCCGCCACTGTTTCTTATTTTCTAAAGTAAAAAAATATGCTCCTGTATTTAAAACTATTGTTAAATTTAATTTATTTTTTGTTCCTTAATCTGTCTTGATCAACCGTATAGAACAGAGGGCGTGTCTGGTGCTAGCAATGTATGTGAAGTTAGCTGTGCCATTTTTTAAAAATAAAAAAATTAAAAATTGTGCTGAGTTGTGCTCGATTTGTGCTGATTTGAACCATAATTTTTTTATTTTTCTTTATTTTTTTCGGCTTTTATGGAGACTTTGGAAGTTAGTCGTGCCATTTTCGAAAAATAAAAAAATAAAAGTTAGCAGCGCCAAAATTTGAATTTGGAGAAATTAGAAAAATTAATTATAAAATTTAAAAAAATTTTGAAAATAATTTTGGAAATTTTTAGAAATGCAAAAGAAGACCAAAACATAGTCGACCTGAATTATAAATTAAAAAGAAAATATAGTTGAGGTGATAGGCCAATGATAGTCAATGAAAGGTTTAACTGGTTAAACTTTCATTGGCTCATCACCTAAACTATATTTTCTTTTCAAAATAAAAGTTCTTTTGAGTTGTGCCTGATTTGTGCTGCTTTGTGCCGTAAATAAAAATTTAGATTTGGAAAAATAAAATTTTTGTAGTAAAAAATGTATTTTATCGATGGATTATTATCAAAATTAAAAAATAAAGTTGTGGTGAGTTGTGCTCGACTTTTGCTGCTTTGTTCCGTAAATAAAAAATTTGTATTTGGAAAAATAAAAATTTTGTAGTAAACAATGTATTTTATCGATGGATTATTTTCAAAAATAAAAAACATCAAGTTTTCAAATTCAAAATTTTTTACTTTCAAACAGATTTTTTTTACATTTAGGGGGTAGGATTCACGTCCCATAGGTGTCCCTGGCTACGGGCCTGATCAAAACCGGTATCTCGTTAGTACTTCTCTGCAATTCGACTCGCGTTGGTTGCTAACTTAAAACACTATTCGACCCATCACGATAGAGTCTGATCGGGAGGCAACTAAAGTGCTCAAGGTGCAGCATCTTCCGCAATGTCCTTTGGGGATCTTTGACATGGTTCTTTGAGAAAAATAACTAGCCAGCACCGCCTGAAGACTTACATTCAGTAACATCACCAAGAGTCATCTGGAACACCATCAAAATCAAATTAAACTGCCAAGAAGAAAATTCAATCAGCCAAAGAAACTGCCAAGAAGACAATTCATTATCTAATCAAACTGCCAAGAAGCCAATCATCAAAGTCCAACCAACTTCTAAGAAGCCAATCTAGATAAATCAAAACAACTACAAACAGCAAGAACAATTACAAAATCAGAAAAGGAATCATAAATCTCAAATTTCGTCACTCCTTTCGAAAGATGGCAGCATGTTTAATTTTATATCATCATCATCATTAATCTGCACGTGATAGACTTGTAGTCTGTTATTTTAGTCTGCCCATCTTTTCTTTGGTCGACCGACGTTTCTTCTGCCTCTGGGTTTATATTTAAAAATTTTTCTTGGTATACGCGTGTCATCCATTCTTTCTAGGTGCTATTCTAGCTTCTATATTCTTCTAAAATGTTATAATCTTTAATCTTATAATTAAACAATATTTAATTTTATTTCAAAAGAGTTTGCTTTAACAATCTGAATTTTGAAGAAATAATGCAATCATATTATAACACTAACCTTAACCTATTTTGAAAAATATTTTATGAATATTTTTTTTTTGAAATGAAAACTAATGTTCAATGCATTTGTGACTCGAATTTCAAAATTCGTTGCATTGCAGTTTTGAAAATGAAGCCTTTTTGGAAGTCGAGGAAGATGTGCATAATAACGATCAAAATAATAACTTATACCGTACTGATTTTTAAAATTATTTTAGAAATTTATAAATAATAAAACATGTTTGAAAAACTTTACTTAATTTGTATAATTAATTATTTATTTTAAAGGTTTCCCTTTTCAAAGATTTTCATTTGTAAAAAATACCTTTTTTTGACAAAAAATGTCGAGGTTTATTCTTAAAACGGAAGTTACCAGTTGTTACAAGGCAGGTAAATTTATATGAGTATTTCCCTCTGAAAATTTCTACCAATACATCCGATGTATTTTTTTAATTTTAAAAAATGACAGGAAAGTATCAGCGGGTATTCGTGCTTAGTAAGAATTTTTGTTTTGGGTAGTTTCAGGTATACACATTAATTTGGATTGTATCATTGACAATAACAAAATTTTATTTTTACTTTTTCCTACAATTTGGTATAGATATAGACATTTTCAGAGGGAAATACTCGTCCAATATACCCCTCGTGCATGCCAAATCAGAATATTCAGGTATTTAGCAAGCACTCAGGATATAATTACTGAATATACCCAAATTATTTACAAGTCACTTGTAAATTTATCGAACAGATAACTATAGTCTAAGATCCCACCGCGTGATTACTACGTCCATCTGTTTTTTAATCAAAACACAATTTTTTTAATTAATTATTAATAGAGGAATACGATTTTGTCGGGTTGCCTATCAAGATATGGCCGCAAGTAGGGTTTGTTAACTGTTAAAGATATACAAGAGCAAGAGAGAGTTGGCCCGTTGTAACTTCAAACATTCATAACGTATTTTCCACGGAAAAATAATCCAAAATTTAAAAAAATCAAAGTAAAATAAATTTAATTGAAAGTTTTTCTTTTTACTTTTAGTTTCACACTATATCGTATTATAACTACATTACAGATACACAGTGTTACATAAATTTAGACTTTTTAACATTAAAAAAATTATCCAATCCTGTCAATTTACCAAACCTATTCCTTTAAATGGTTAAAAAAAGAACCAATCAGGAAATTGCATAACATAACGATTTCAATACACGTGTTCGACCCAGCAGCTTGTTGGAGTGAATACCATCGGAGGAATTCCAGAAAAAAATCGCTACTGCATTAGAATATTGCAAAAGAAGAAAATAATGGGCTCTTCAGGTACTGTGGGTTCAGCAAGTAACATCATGATGGAAGAACGCAGTATTAAGTTGGGAACAGCGTCTGGAGTTAATTTTGAAAATTTTACAAATTGTGTAATTTGTGGTAATAAATAGTTTTTAAAATTGTTTGCAACATTTAAGCTCTTTATCGCACTAGTGCTTTATTACCGCACGAGTGGGGTAGAAACTGTCATTATGAAACAAAACGTTGAAATATGGCATATTACAATATGAAAGTAGATAAAGTATATTTTGATAAAATAGTGATAAAAGACGGACATCTTTAGTGAATTATTGAAAAAAGATTCATTTTGTGATGATATAATCGACAAATTTGTAAAGAGTAAGGATAGAAGAATTCTAGGCTAGCATGTCTCCAGCCCCCCCTCCCCCCAAACTAAATTTTCAAATAATTATAAAACAAAAGAGCTATGTAGGAGATAGGTAGAGAGAAGGTAAGAAGAGGTAGGTAAGACCTTTATGAATAAAAAATTCAAAATGGGAGGGGGGCTGACGATATGCACCTTAAGGAAGCTCGTTTCTTTATAGGGTATCAGATAAACTCGCAAGACGTTTAAAACCGATTGTATGTATGCTTTATTTTAAAGCTTTTAAGTTTTATTATAATTACATACATAGGTAGATTAATTTTAAGTTTGCTTGATTATAAGATTTGTAATTGAATATAGGTGTAAAAAGAAAATAAATTATAGTTCGGGGTAGTTGATATAAAATTTTAATAAATATTAAGTGAATATAATAAATTATAACAATTATTTATTCGAAAAATAACATAATATACTTACAATAAAACAATTATAGCAGATTTTTTAATTACAAAAATTATTATGGTATTAAATACAATATATCTTACAACAATATTTATTAACATAATAGGTTATTATACATAATAAAGTATTATACAATTTGTAACAAAAATAACGATCTCCTTAAGAACTTGTTTATTGTTACAGATAACAAGATTATTAAAAAACAAAATTAATAATTAATTTTATAATCAATTAGAATAAAAATATTTAACAAATAAACCTGACGACGGCACTGTACTGCATGTTTTATAAATTTACTGTAAAGCTGCGGTAGTTGTTTGTTGAGACACCCTGTACTACCCATACCATTGAAGCTCGTCTTAAAAAATGAGCCACTTTCAGGTATACGATTATGGGTAATTTGTTATTATGTCCTTTGTAATTTTATGAATTTTTAATTCAAAACAAGTTCCCAAAACTACCATTTCTATTAAGTTATTAAGAAATTTTAGCTTCATAACAATGCGCTGCATGAATATTAAAAATTTATTTATAAAATGTGGTCCCCTTTCGGAGATTCCTTGGCCCCGCCGTAATGGGCCCGTAATAGCCAACAACCGATTTGACTACACAGGTAAACGTCGTTTTACGCCGGGGTTCCGTTCCGAGAGACACCGGCGTAAAAAAAATCGGCGTAAAATGAACATAAATATAATGGACGATATAAGGTTAGGTTCCGTGTCAAAATTCTAAGACCAATCTAACATGTTAATTTAATACATTATATCCAATACTATATTCAAAATAAATTATCAATATTTTTGCTCCGACTGTAAGTTACGTGCTTTACACTTACAGCCGTTGTTTGTTGAGCGGAATGTTTTATTTTCTCAGCGCTTTTCATGATTGTTGTCACAGTGGACGGGGTAAATTTAGAGCTCTGCAGACCAAAGGTCGAGTTTGGCCGTCTTCAATGCGTTTAATTACGTCCATTTTGTCTCCAAGCATATTGTTTTACGTGCTTTTTCGCACAATGTTTGGGGTCTGAATCACTATTTTGCCCATAATCAAACTACAAATATTTGAATATTCTTTTAATTTTAATAATAATAAAATAAAAATATAATCATACCGTTTTATTTTTTTTAAACAAAACAACTAACTCGGAAACAATTTTACACACAATAAGCTGCTCGCGTACACGGTAATAGAATAAAAACGTGTAAAAGTGTGTTTGCTATTGGAATCGCGGCGCCTACTATCGTCTGGTGTCGAGCGAACCGGGGAACCCACGCTGGCACCAACCGGCGTAATTGTGAATCGGCGTAAAACGAACCGGCGTAAAACGACGTTTACCTGATTCACTGTCATTTGGCCGAAAATTATTTGGCCGAATTCTATTGGCCGACAGTTTTGGCCGATAAATCATTTGGCCGACACATCATTTGGCCGACACATCATTTGGCCGACACATCATTTGGCCGACAGATTATTTGGCCGACCAGTTTTTGGCCGATAGTCATTTAGCCGAAAATTAAAAATATTCTTTAATAATAAATAAATTATATTATTTTATTTACTAAAACACAAAACTAAAAAACAAAACAAATATGAAATATTCAATTCAAATCAACGAATATTTCTAAGATCCGTTGGGTTTAAACTGGAGATTATGAGCAATGCCACGAAGGAAATCGTCGGGAGTTTTGTTGGGGAAATCCAGGGCAAGTCGTTTGAGCCTGTCCGCCAGTTTGACGTACGCTTTCTTAGGAGGATTGGGCTCGTGGCTGCAATATACTGAGCAAGGCTGAATTCAATATTACCTTGCTCACGTTTGAGTCCATCGATGAATTTCCAAATTGTGGGGTGATTGGCTCCGAGAAGACGACTGAATTTATTATTCCACCCTTCAATGGAATTATTTGTTTTAGGAAGATCCCCGAGGCAGGCATCGTGACAGTTCCAGATCGAAATCCCGAAATTTACGGGTTTTCGCACTGGATTGTTCCTACTTCGAATCGCACCAATCCAAGTGTTTTCAAAGTAATCAAGTAATGGTTTCAATACTTCTTCATTTTCCAAAAAGAACTCAGTTTGCATCAAGTTTTCGAACATAAGCTCCACATTCTCTTCCGGAGCAAAGGCCAGAGCCGCTAATTTTCTTATATTTAGGGAAAACAATGGCTCAGCCAAATTTTCGTAACGAATTTAATTGGATGGTTAGCCTGTATTACACGCCAAATACATTGATTAAAGTGGAAAAAGCATCCATGGTGAGCGATACCAGGGAAAACACTTTGATACGCTTTCTTCTGCGCAATTTCGAAGTCGGTCATAACACTTACGGGTTTTAACTCGGGTTTCAAGTTTAGCATAGCTTCTAAAACTCGAATGTAAGTGTCCTCTCTTATTCGGAAGAAGAGCAAACACAGACGGAATGACCACTTTGTACTTAATGGAATGGATCGTGTACAGTTGAAAGAACAGTGATGGAGCCGACTTGAACGTCCCATCGGCGAACCAATGATCGCAATCAGCCAATAACTGTAAATTTTCTGCGGTACTAAATATAAGGATCCTATTCTCACTGGGTCCGCTATCATAAAGGAGGAAAGGTTCTCCTTTACCAGTTTTTCGGTAATCTCCTTCAATCGCTAAATCGGTCAGGCTGGTAGGAGATGTTGGAACAGCAGGTCCATTTGTATTGCGAGTTCTGCGAATGATCTGTTTCAACAATGTGGTGGAAGGAAGATGCGGGCCACTGCTATATCAAGATTAAGAGTAGCATCTGCCAGAATCTGTTGAGGGTTTTCCTTGGAAGTTTTCGCCACTTGTTTGATATCGGCAAGCACAGTTTTTGCTGCGACTTCACCACTCTCCACCGTATGACCAATATGGGTGCCACTAAGTCCAACAAGTTCATCGCCTTCAGTGATTGCTCTTGCTTTGCACTTTGAAGTGTTGTATTTGATGCATTTCCAATAAACTTTTGCACCACCTTGTTTATCGCGAGTAAACAGAAATCCATTATGCAAAAGCTGCTTAACTCCACGACTACTTTCAACATATTCCAAAGGCATATTTGATGTAATTACGATTTAATTTTAATTTCAAATTTTCGAAAAAGTAATATTCTTCCTTCTGTTCTATTATGTATTGTTCTATTCTATTCTATATCTCCTATATTATTCTTCGGTCAGGCTGGTAGGAGATGTTGGAACAGCAGGTCCATTTGTATTGCGAGTTCTGCGAATGATCTGTTTCAACAATGTGGTGGAAGGAAGATGCGGGCCACTGCTATATCAAGATTAAGAGTAGCATCTGCCAGAATCTGTTGAGGGTTTTCCTTGGAAGTTTTCGCCACTTGTTTGATATCGGCAAGCACAGTTTTGCTGCGACTTCACCACTCTCCACCGTATGACCAATATGGGTGCCACTAAGTCCAACAAGTTCATCGCCTTCAGTGATTGCTCTTGCTTTGCACTTTGAAGTGTTGTATTTGATGCATTTCAATAAACTTTTGCACCACCTTGTTTATCGCGAGTAAACAGAAATCCATTATGCAAAAGCTGCTTAACTCCACGACTACTTTCAACATATTCCAAAGGCATATTTGATGTAATTACGATTTAATTTTAATTTCAAATTTTCGAAAAGTAATATTCTTCCTTCTGTTCTATTATGTATTGTTCTATTCTATTCTATATCTCCTATATTATTCTTCTAACTTTTTTTGATATAATACTTGGTATATTACTGGTATATAATATTATATTGGTACCTATATAATAATATTGGTATATTTTTTAAGTTGGTATTTGAGCAAATAATATATAAGAACTATGCTTTCCTTATAAAAGATGCGTATATTTGTTTATTCAGGGCGCATTAATTTGGGGTAAATTAACAAATAATTCACAATATTTAAAAATAGTAACCGCAAATTAGTAACGCCATCTGCAAATGGAGAAATTAGTAATGACATCATTTTGTAATATATTCTTATACGGATTGAGGGATCTATGGATAAAATGTCTTCCGTAAATTAACCCAATAATGAGATATTGGTAAAATGATTGCCGCTAAATCTTGGCCTACTATCGCCACTGCGCAAATAATCTGTCGGCAAAACTAGTCGCCAATAATTGTCGCCAAATGATTGTCGGCCAAGATTGTCAAAAGTGGCAAATGTTGTAAATTCGGCCAAATACTGGATACTTTGACGTCATAAGCATATTGTGCCGTAAAATATAAAACCTAAATTCCGTTTTAAATTCACTTAATTATTTATTGTTTATGATGGATCTAACCCAGATTTATTCGAAGAACAATAATTGTTTAATTAAAACAAGTTTGTAACAAATTATCTTATAAATATAAAAATAAGCAAACGATATAATTAGTGCCTTACTGTTTATAACATATAGCAGAAAGAGTACTCATTATAATATGACAGACAATATAATATTCTTTTGACTTTTAAAATTTGTGCCTGTATTATTTATTAATGTTAAATTATAAATAAGCATTATTCATAACCGTGAAAAGACACTATTTTGCCTTAACCTCAAACCACGTTTTTCTAGAAGTTTCTATATCTGTTAAACACAAAATTTCAAAATTTCGATAAAGTAATTAAAGTATTTAAAATAATAAAAGTAATTTAAATAAATCTTTTCGTAATGTTGTGAAATAATGTGGTAGAAAATTTTAGAAAAAAACGAATTTTAACCAAAGCAGCTGAACAAAGAGACGAATAATACATACAGTGGGTCAATAAATTATTCGTACATCATAGAAAATATTCAAAATCTTACAAAATTTCTTACTAATACCTTTTCAATTTTCTTTATTTCAATTTTATTATATGCACTGATACATTAGAATTGATATCATCAAGTAAAATAACTAATAAACTTGATTTGCATTCGTAGAAATAAGAAAAACAGAATGATAACGCAAATTCATGACAAAGTATTATTCGTACAGTAACATAATACACGTTAGTAAGTATGATTTCATAATATAAAAAGTTGCAATTTTGAGTATTACTTATGCAGTAGTTTATTCAGCATTAAATCAAAACAAACTCAAGTACATTAGTTGGGTTTTATTTAATAACAATATAAGGATCCTATTCTCACTGGGTCCGCTATCATAAAGGAGGAAAGGTTCTCCTTTACCAGTTTTTCGGTAATCTCCTTCAATCGCTAAATCGGTCAGGCTGGTAGGAGATGTTGGAACAGCAGGTCCATTTGTATTGCGAGTTCTGCGAATGATCTGTTTCAACAATGTGGTGGAAGGAAGATGCGGGCCACTGCTATATCAAGATTAAGAGTAGCATCTGCCAGAATCTGTTGAGGGTTTTCCTTGGAAGTTTTCGCCACTTGTTTGATATCGGCAAGCACAGTTTTGCTGCGACTTCACCACTCTCCACCGTATGACCAATATGGGTGCCACTAAGTCCAACAAGTTCATCGCCTTCAGTGATTGCTCTTGCTTTGCACTTTGAAGTGTTGTATTTGATGCATTTCAATAAACTTTTGCACCACCTTGTTTATCGCGAGTAAACAGAAATCCATTATGCAAAAGCTGCTTAACTCCACGACTACTTTCAACATATTCCAAAGGCATATTTGATGTAATTACGATTTAATTTTAATTTCAAATTTTCGAAAAGTAATATTCTTCCTTCTGTTCTATTATGTATTGTTCTATTCTATTCTATATCTCCTATATTATTCTTCTATTATCTTATTTTCTGTATTATAATACTTGGTATATTACTTGGTATATAATATTTATATTGGTACCTATATAATAATATTTGGTATATTATTTTAAGTTGGTAGTTTAGAGCAAATAATATATAAGAACTTATGCTTTTCCTTTATAAATAGATGGCGTTACTATTTTGTTTATTTGCAGATGGCGCTATTAATTTGGGGTAAATTAACAAATAAATTCACAATATTTAAAAATAGTAACCGCAAATTAGTAACGCCATCTGCAAATGGGGAGAAAATTAGTAATGACATCCATTTTGTAATATATTCTTATTACGGATTGAGGGAGTCTAAAAGTAGGATAAAATGTCTTCCGTAATATATGAACGGCCCCTAAGTACATGAGATATTGGTATAAATGATTGCCGCTAAATAACTGTCGGCCAAATGACTATCGGCCAAAAACTTGTCGGCAAATAATCTGTCGGCCAAAACTAGTCCCAAATAATCTGTCGGCCAAATGATGTTCCAATGATTGTCGGCCAAAACTGTGGCAAATGATTGTCGGCCAAAAATTCGGCCAAATGACTGGATACCGTTTACCTGTACCTGTCGGTAAGCATATTGTGTTGTGCCGTAAAATAAAAATCCTGGAAATTCCCGTTTTAAATTCACTTAATTATTTATTGTTTATTGATAGGATGGGCTTAACCCAGATTTATTCCGAAGAACAATAATTGTTTAATTAAAACAAGTTTGTAACAAATTATCTTATAAATATAAAAAAATAAGCAAACGATATAATTAGTGCCTTACTGTTTATAACATATAGCAGAAAGAGTACTCATTATAATATGACAGACAATATAATATTCTTTTGACTTTTAAAATTTGTGCCTGTATTATTTATTAATGTTAAATTATAAATAAGCATTATTCATAACCGTGAAAAGACACTATTTTGCCTTAACCTCAAACCACGTTTTTTCTAGAAGTTTCTATATCTGTTAAACACAAAATTTCAAAAATTTCGATAAAGTAATTAAAGTATTTAAAATAATAAAAAGTAATTTAAATAAATCTTTTCGTAATGTTGTGAAATAATGTGGTAGAAAATTTTAGAAAAAAACGAATTTTAACCAAAGCAGCTGAACAAAGAGACGAATAATACATACAGTGGGTCAATAAATTATTCGTACATCATAGAAAATATTCAAAATCTTACAAAATTTCTTACTAATACCTTTTCAATTTTCTTTATTTCAATTTTATTATATGCACTGATACATTAGAATTGATATCATCAAGTAAAAATAACTAATAAACTTGATTTGCATTCGTAGAAATAAGAAAAACAGAATGATAACGCAAATTCATGACAAAGTATTATTCGTACAGTAACATAATACACGTTAGTAAGTATGATTTCATAATATAAAAGTTGCAATTTTGATATTACTTATGCAGTAGCTTATTCAGCATTAAATCAAAACAAACTCAAGTACATTAGTTGGGTTTTATTTACTATTATGTGACAATAGGCCGTAAATAAAGCTAATCAACAATTGAAGAAAGGAAACTAGTGCTAAAATTGGTGTGTTAAAAAAAATCCTTCGTGAAACCGAAAGTATATTAGGAGAACACATTCAACGGTACGAGCAAAAATAAATAAATATAAAATGCATCCACTTTTGTAAATAAGCCCGGGTGAGTAAGAAATTGTATTCTGTAACCAAAAACTAAAACTATATTATGAGACAAATGAAGTCTAATCTGAAAACAAGTGTACAAAATTAACAGCTAAGGTTTCTACAATAATTAGCAGATCAATATGTACCAAAAATGTTTTCAATATTTTACCACAAGAAGGGCATAATGGCCAAGTTTCTCTCAAAAAAGCCTTTTACATATAGTATTTAAAGAAAACATACGTAAAAGACCTGAATTACCGGAAAATATATTGGTAAAAATACAAATTTTTGAAAAAAAGTAATATTCGGTGATATAAAACACAGTTTTAATTCAGATGGTAGACAAATAGTTTGAAGAAAAAAATATGCAATCAAAGAAAGAAAATTTATGTAGAACTATAAAGAACTATAAAATATGCGGATGGTAAAGTGGTGGTTTGGGGTGGTATGGCTGCAGAAGTGGGATTGAAAAATATCAATTTATTGACACTACAATA
Organism: Lycocerus yunnanus; assembly: GCA_036346125.1. Lineage (NCBI taxonomy): Eukaryota > Metazoa > Arthropoda > Insecta > Coleoptera > Cantharidae > Lycocerus > Lycocerus yunnanus. Next base: position 37,864 of record JARFIX010000303.1, on the reverse strand, counting down.
GAAAAATTTCAATATTTAAAGATATTACAAAATAATTTTCAAGCTAGTGTCGATAAGTCGGGTTTGCAAGATGAATATCAGTTCCAGTAAGAAGAGGTCTCCACGTCCAGTGCTTGTATTTTGAAAGAATGGCTACTCTATCATATTCCAAAACGACTTCATACACAACTCCAATCGCTCGATCTCAATTCTGTAGAGAATTTGTTGCAAAAACTAGAAAGAAAAATAACACAAAGACCAATTTCCACTAAAAAAAGTACTGAAAACTATATTAGTAGAAGAATGAGACAAAATTGCCAAATCGACTACTCAAAAATTAGTCAAATTTATACCAAGGCAATTACAAATGGCGATAAATGCAAAGAAATATCCCACAAAGTATTTATTATGAAAACAAAGGAAAAAATTGTACTTGTCTTTGTGGTGTACGAATAATACTTTGTCATGAATTTGCATTATCATTCTGTTTTTCTTATTTCTACGAATGCCAATCAAGTTTATTAGTTATTTTTACTTGATGATATCAATTCTAATGTATCAGTGAATATAATAAAATTGAAATAAAAAAAATTGAAAAGGTATTAGTAAGAAATTTTGTAAGATTTTGAATATTTTCTATGGTGTACGAATAATTTATTGACCCACTGTAGATACCTAGATGTGATTTTTGCTCTCGCTTAACGCCTCGTGCAAAAACCCTTACACGCGGGATGAAAAGTGACACTTTAGTAAGGTGACCAACCGTACTGGTTTTACCAGGACAGTACTGGTTTTGGATCCTGTTTTTGGTTTTGTCCTGGTTATGGAAATGTCCTGGTTATATTGTACTGGTAAATTAATTTTTGGTAAATTTTCCAATATTTTAAGTTCTCTGATTTTTTTTTAATCTTTAACCGGTTTTAAATTTTAATCTTCTTTAAAATTAATTTTAAATTTTAAGTAGTCAATCAGACACAAGCAAAACTAAAAAATCGGAAATATGATTGGTTCTTTCGTAATTTATCTAATAAACGATTTATTTGTAGTTGGTGCATACGGGGTTACCCCGTAAAGTTAAGTTACTTAAGTTTTTTATGTTTTAGTTGGTACTCAACGATGTGTAATTTTGGAATATAATTTCGTCATTCGGGTGGGAGGTAAAAGGAAAAAAAAAGGTCACATGTCCTGGTTTTACATTTCATAAATATGGTCACCTTACACTTTAGTCTCATGATGTATAATATACTGTTGTGGTTTTTTCGTGAAAGGACCCCTTTCCGAAATTCCGTTGCAACACCATAAAAAAATTTAACCCAGTTGTCTAGGATTAATCAGCGGAGAGCTATGAGACTTACCCAGTAGTGAGTTCTAAGGTTCGCAGCTCTGAAAATGAATAAATGTTCGGCGACCACAGCGCAATTAAAACTCGAAAATTTAAACGTGATTTCAAAAATTTGCTTTATTTCCAAACCGATTTTGGGACAAAATTCCAAATATGCCAGATGGTGTGATTGTGTTTTTGCTTGGTAATTGAAATTTAAATTTAAAATTTGAAATCATTTGCTGAAATTTAAACCACCAAACAATTCTGTGTCTTGTGTAAATCTTTATAATGGTAATAATTTTTTAAAATAATTATTCAAAAATGTTTTAACACAAATAAAATTTTATTAAATTAGCGCGCAAATGTTCAACGACTGACCTTATCAACACTCCAGGTGTTGGCCCAATGCTGACGCTTTCAATTATCCAATTCAAATCCAAAACTCGTTGACTCGTACAAGTAAAACTTTGATAATTCCAAATTAGCTCCTCTTTTCGACTCCAATACAAACTTAATGACTCGCTGCACAAATCAAACTTGAATAACTCCAAAATGGCTCCTCTATCAAAATTATTCATTTGCTATCTTAGCAGATTCGATAAATCCAACCAAAAACTTTGATCAACTCGCAAATATAAAACAGACGACCCCGTCTTCAGAAGGCACTATCACAAACTCAAAAATTTACCGCTTTCACGGCAACGCAAATCAAAATCTCAAAATTCACGTCCTCCAGCTGACGTGCATTCAGTCTCGAGTCCTCAGACCAACTCTTCTTGTCAATCTTTTTCAAATTGCCAACATTCAAAAACATTTTCTTTTTGTTTCCAAATTTTAAATTTTATCCTGCCATAAACAAACGGCGCACAAAACACACTAATGTCAAATAATCACACTGTCAAATTCATCAAAATAAATCATAATTTTGTGTAAAAAGTGTTGAAAGTAACAATTTTTGGCATTATTGTTGGCAAAATAAAGCAAATTACTTTTGTTGATCTTCAAATTGATCAACAAATCGAAGTTCTTAAAAAAAAACATTTATTCTTTCTCGCAGTGACGAGAAACCCAACACTACTGGTAAGAAACTAGTAAAAAACCATTTTATTGTATTTTTGAAATCTAATTTCAGAAATATCACCACAATACTATTATGATTTGCATTACTTTTTAAATCAACACTGCTAGAATGGGTTTAACCCAGCTTTATTCTCAAGAACAACAATAATTATGAAAAGAATTTTGTAATAAATAATATAGGTAAAACAATTTAGGCTAGCAATAACATACTCGTAAATCACATAAATGATTTAGTGTTTATACGATACAGCTGAAAAAGCACTTTGTATTATTTGTACAAGAAACAGTCAATATATTTTTTTTGAATATTTATAATTTATTCAAGTACGTTTTAATTTTTTTCACGACTTATAAATGACCAAAAATTGTCGTCCTAATGACAAGGCAAAAGACGAAAAACGTGTATAGTGTAAAACACATGTCATATCAGACAGCTACCGAAGTAAACAACTGATAACATTGCTCAATTAAGCTTAATTATTGTTAATTTTATTGGTGTCATATCAATATCATTAAATATTAATGATTGGTTAATCGCCGCGGGTAAATGAAATAATTTTTTTAAATTCAAAAAAGTATTGAAAACTGGAGGGTTTTGAGACCAACCAATTGCGTTAGTATCCTGAATTTTTATCCGTCATTCATATTAATTTTATTTCAAAATTTTAAAACGAGGAAAACTCCTCCATTAACATTTACTAATTTAATTATGCGCAATCAAACCATTAACCAATAACTCAACCTATAAAAAATTGCCTTTCAAGCAATCAACACAGTCATGACAATGACACCCCACTTTGACGCGCATGATCGGATTAACGAAATTACAAAGACTTGCCGGGATGCGCATTGAAAATAAAAATTAACGTGATTACAAAGACTGTTTCCTATTGAAATATATTGCAATAATACCATAAAAGCTTCCTCCGAGGAACCAACACCAACTTATTGCAATGACACCCCACTTTAACGCGCATGAATGGATTAACGAGATTCTAAAGGCAGTTAATTTAAAAAAAGTTTTTCAATCTCAAAAAAGCTTAAAACCAGATAATGTGCAACTTCTAAACACGCCACTAATATAGCGTCCAATAAAAAGAAGTGGCCATAAAATATTTTATAATTTCATGCCCAGTTTTTAAAAATCACCGTACACACTTACTTTTATTATGTATTAATTTACTATTATATTATACTAGCTGGATACCCGGCTTCTCCGGGGTCTCATTAAAAAGGTGGAATTCTGCCTTTGTCTGAATGATTGAATAGCTGGATCCTGCTTCGCTTAAGGTTTTCTTCTCGACGGGGAAATCTTGCTTCCCGTTGCTAGAGCGTTTCAGAATGATTTTTAGTGTTCCCGTTGTCGAGTGTTTCAGAACGGTTTATATTGTACTCTACAATTTTCTTTACAGCTTTTCTTCTCCAGTATTTCAAATCACTTATAATAGTGTAGGTACTGAATGTGAATATACCAACGTAAAATTACCATATATCAATTACAGGTATTGGCGATGGGAATCTCGTTCCATTCATGCGCGTCCGCAATTTTTCACTTTTTTTTTTAAATTAAGCTTTTCGGTCCCGGTTTTTAGCGGAAAACCTCTTTAGGGTCCTAGAGAGTAACTGTGCAAAATTTGGTTGGGATCGGTGGAACGGTTTAAGAGTTATTAAAAGACGAACAAACAAACAAACAAACAAACATTCAATTTTATATAATAGATTAATTAATTAATTGTTATGTACACACAGCAGAAGTTATAAAAAGGGAGAGGTGCCAAACCAGAATAACTTATTTGGGATATAAGTTTAAAAATAAATTACTAGATAGTTAAAAAATTACTAGAACGTGATAGTTGTGAATTAAATATTCAATTATTTTGAATTTCAGTACAAAAAATGCATATTGTAAACCACTTGTAAAATTAAATTTCTTCTATACTTCATTTGAAATAAAAATGCAGCAAAAATTAGTACTAAAAAATATGACCTTGCAACAAAATTGGTTAAAATTTAAGTTTGCACTGGTGAAATTTCATTTGCGATTATCATTTCACAAATGGAATATTAACGAAATAAAAAATTTTCCGATTTAATTGTAAATCATGCATTTTGTAGCTTTTTAAATGTTAAATGCAAAAATTTAAGTTCTTTTTTGGTTTCTTTAAAGAGGTTTAGTAACATTTTTAAGTTGACATTTACCTTAATTTTTTGACGTTTCCCTGTGTGAACCTACCTTCGCGTCGCGTCGGAAACGCTCCACAAGTTTCTACTGCATTTTGTTTCAAATTGTTACTTCATTTGTACACATATTACATGTGTGTACTTAGTATAGTAGATTTTTTGATTTTTTAAGATACATAATATTAACTAAAATATAGATCAAAAGAAAAATAAATAATATATCATACAATGAGACCTATAAGCGCTACATAAAAATTTACAGATAAACAAAAAAAAAATTTAAGCCAATGCAATATTTTATTAAATGTGAGACGTTGTGTTGAAACGCCACTGTCTTTAAATTTGCCACCTCTTGGCAGAACTTGTAAGCTGACTACGGGAGGATAGCGCCACAGAGCATCGTGTTGTTGAACCGTCAGTGTCTTCGCGTTTGAGTTCCGAGAAGGAAGGTTATCGTGCTAAGTGAAATAATTATTGTGGAGTGAAATTGATTAAAATGCGTTTTCGTTTACCAGCATCAAAGGGGACACTAGCAACGTTAACGTTGTTCCAGTTCGAGTTTGATGTCTTATTAACCACATGTAAGGTAAGTCGATAATTAACTTTTGTAAAATATCTAACTGAATTGAATTTATCTGTACTTTTTTGGGTTGCACGTTTTTAAATTTTTATTTGTATTTGTACAACGTATTTTGGGTAATATTTCCCAATTTGGGTAAATTATTCAACATGTGGCCAGCCGTTACCACGTGATTTTTTAAGTGCTTAACTAAAAATTTTTCGTTGACAGTTATTTTTTTAAATTAGTTCGTTATATTAACATATAACCGATGATATTTTTTGTTTAATTTAAAATTAATAAACAGGGGAGTACGATGTGTGTTTGTATGGATTGTAGCTTGCGCGGTTCTAGTAAATTTTCTTTTTAATCATTGCTCGATGAGTTTAAATAAAATAACAGCTTTAATCAGCGCCAAACGTAGATACAAATTTTAAATATGTAAAGCTTCGATTGAACAAATTATCATTTTTGCCATTTGAACTGATTTGAATCAGGACCGGCTCCAGGTGCATACGGCGCTATCAGGCGCTTGCAGTGACAGTGTGGCCAATGAATTATAAGCCGCCATGTTGCCAATTTTAAATGGAAGTACTACATTATGCAGAACTATGAATAAATGTGTTTTTATTTTAAATTTTTACATTATTTCTGCTGCACTCAGAGAATAACACTTTAAATACAAATGAAAACGTACTTAAATCAAAAAATTTTAAACATGAAAGAGAGCTAAAGATGAAAATCTTATAATTGATAATTTAATTTTTAATTTTACTATGAAAATTATATAAAAAGCATTGTAGATTTAAAGGCGAGTTATATTAAAAAAGAGTGACATATGATTTAATATAACATGTCACATGTTGAAGTAAATACTGAACAACTTTTAATTTAAAATAGCAACACATTGACTCAAATATAAAGCTTCATCAATTCAGAAGTGTAACTATCGACTCAAAAGTGAACAATTGTTGACTTAAAAATGATTAATTTTCTATTTGAAAGTACAACATTTTGATTCAAAAGTGAATAATTTTTGTATTAAAAGTTAACATGTTTACTCAAAAGTGAAGATTATTGTATTTTAAAAGTGCAAAATGTTGAATCAAAAGTGAAAAACTTTCTATTCAAAAGTGAATAATTTCGGACTGCAGTCTGAAGGCGTTTAAATTAAAAATGCAGTTTTTAAATTAAATTTGATTTATTTCAATACAAAAATTAGAAATTATTACATAATATAAAATAATTAATTATAAAACACACAAGAAATTATATAATTTCACATAAGTTATGTACATGTTAATGGTAGATAAAATTCAAAATTTTAAAAATAATTTTTATTTCTTAAATATGTTTTACCATTGTTAATTTGGTGTATATTCAATGGTATACTAGTAAAATAAGATATTTTTAATTTTAATAATATCTATTTTTCGACCAACTTCAAAGGACTGAAAATGATTGTCAAATTTTTAATTTCTATTGGATAACAAAATACATATATTTCGTTATTTTCATACATAAAGCATTTAATTTTATATAACTCATGTACCAACTCTACACTATGTACTAAATAATTGTCTGTTTGGTAAAGGGTTCCTTTGAATACTACCGATTCTGAAATTTGTGCAAAGCAATAATTCAAACCTTCAATTTTCTCTATTTTAGGAAAATACTGTTCTTTTGTTACATCTATTCTTTTAAATTTGTCAAGACTGTATAATGGTGGGAAACCATTCTTATATCGAATTAAAAAATACGCATTAGTTAAACCGCTTTTTATTGCAGCTGAATGAGATGGATTAACTCGAGAAGTAATATTATTGAAATAGCCTTTAATTTCTTTATGTTTTGCTTCAAAACGCATAGACCAAATATTTTTAAGAGGACCACACATTTTTATTGCTCGGGGGTAGTGCACTAAAAAGTGATGTTTTGGTTTCATAGAACCATAATGTTGGGTGTATAATAATTGATGATGATTTGCTATGATGTCAGACAATTCATTTAAACAATTATCTGAATAAGTGGATTTGAATAACATATCTAATATTTTTATTGTTAAAATAAAAAATTTCCAGTGTTTATTTTCACTGGGTACCAAGTCTCCAATCATCAGAGGCAAAAAATGTACAAAACATAATGTCTCACTAGCCGTCATTTTTAAATTGTATTTTTTTAATCTATTAATTTGGAGAGCTATCGATGTATTGCCGACATTGGTATTCCCTAAAGGAAAAAGCTGTTTTCTGCTGTTAATAGTATCTAGCGAAAGTATGTTACTCTCAATCAAACCTAGCAAAACATTGCAAACGTCATAAACAAGTACTCCTTCTAGAATATCGTGCATCATATCAAAGTAAAAATTCTCAGTTACATGAAAAGTTTTTAAAGAATTGAAAATGCAATTATAATAATAATAATAATAATAATAATAGTTTATTTCCAACAGGTAAAACCCAATAATAGGAAAAAGAATTAACAAAATATACACAAATATACAACTATACAAAAATAGAAACAACAAATTTACAGTTATACAGAATAAAATAACAAATTTACAATTTAGGCATGGAATGAAAAATGTTCATTGTTAGATTGGGTTTGATGCCAGGAATTCGTAGGCGCTGTTACGTGTACTCACAAGTCCGTCGAATCTAACATCACAGAGTCCCGCAATAACATTTGCATTATCACACATTATATTTAATGGACTTCTTTTCATAACATTGGTTCTGAAGTGATTGATATAGAAGATGTCATTGTTCCTCCTTGCATCCCTGGGCGGTACATACGCGATTTGCTCTATTAATTGTATGCAGTCGACAGAGTGCTGCAATAGTTTTTTGTAAAAACAATATTGAAGTTACAAACCTGCGATTTTCGATCGATTTTAGGCTTCTATACATAGTATAGAAAGAAGCCTTATTTTATTCGATTCGATATTTTACTCCCGTTTCTTTAAAATCATTTATTAAAAGATCCTCATTGTAATTGTCGTTGTTCCGTAAAGAAAGTGAATTTTCTAATTTGTCAATTTGCATTTGAATCTTGGTGCTACGGCAAGCCCGACAATACCGTTTACTATTAAAAGATTGTATGAATCCTAAAATGCCGTTAAGTCCCAAATTATCGCCAACTATTAATCCTGCTATAAAGTAAACTTTTACTGTTTTTTTCCGGTAGTTGAATATTAATTCCTTCTTCCAAAATTTTCAACTCTTCTATCAAATGGTAAAATGAAGTTTCGTTTCCGCAATGTTTTATATGATTTGTAGCTACAAAACAAGCAATAAAAATAAAATCCAACTTAGACAATAAGTAATTTGGCATTGTGGGAAGTTGTAATAACAACCACAAATAGAAAAAGTATGACTACCAAGTGCATTGTTGATTTGAAAATCATCAAAATATAAGTTATATGGTATTATGAATTCAGATTCAATTTTCAACTTCTTGGATTTAAAAATTTCTCCGTTAGCAAAATTAGTAGGTAAAACTATTTTCTACTTCAAATAATTGTCTTGTGTTTTCAATAGTTTCGTTAAGTACATTAGGCAGTTCAAAAGAGCTTTAAATTGAAAATGTAACGGCATTAGTTCAACACTACAAGGTCTTGGAGCAAATGTTGATTTCCATGGGTTATCTTCGCAACAACTTCATTTCTAATGATAATAGATTTGGGGTCTTCATACAGTTTCATTTCTTTTAAAACTTTTAATATTTTATGTTCAGAGTTGAGGGTTTTGGGAATGGATCTTGACAAAATTCAGAATAGTATCAACATCTTCATTTTGGGCTATTGCATTAGAATGTCTAACTACTAATTTTATACAATTTGACAGAAACGAAAGCAAGTCGGAAATCATGCTTTGGATTTTGATGACTTCTGTACGTGGCATTGAATTTTTTGCATACAACTTTAAAGATAACGTAAGTACTTCTGTTTTCAAATTAACTAAAATTTGTTGAATGTCATACTTGGTATTTATATTTTCAGTGGGCAACAATGCAAGTTCTGATTGGGAAGATGTGCTTTCATTCGGCAAATTTAATTGATTAATCTGAACTTGGTTTACGCTTTCATCGTTATTTTCAATTCCTTTATGTTGCATTAATAAATGACGTTTAAAAGAATTGAAATTCGAAAAAAGTTGTTTGCAGTGCATGCATTTCAGAATACTATTTTGTACCAACAAATGATCGAATTTAAAATGTTTAATTAAAACTTGTGGAAATTGAAAATTATTTAAGCATTTAAAACACTGATACATTTTCATTAAGTAATAAACCGCTTCAAAAATTAAAATTGTCCCATAAAACTTAAGAGTGAACTTAATTTTGGTGATTTTTTATCTTCAGGGTATTTTAAAAATTTTAGCTGGTCTAACTCACATCCTTCAACAATCAAAAAAGGTTGATGAATGGTTAAACCACTGGAATAATATTTTCCAACTAATTCGCTAACACACCGTTGCAAGTCGTTTATGGATACAATTTTCAAGATAAAACTCTCGTTTGCGTCTTGTATTGATGCCTTCTTGGTGTTTTTTCCATCGGTTCCCTTAAATCTTGCAGATGGCGGCAATACTGAATTCAATAATATTGCCAAAATACAGTCTTCACCATCTTAAAGCAATAAAATATGTAAAAAAATAATTCCCCGTCAGCAATATCAATTAAATGTTTATAAGTGTTACTTACCTCTGTTTTTAGTGGTTTTGCAATTTGCAAAAGTTTTTACAGGCAGGGTTGTGGATATTATTTTCATAAAAATTTTACTTCTTTCTTTAAACGTTTCCCATTCAGCAATTAATAAATGTTCCTTATTTGGATATAAAATATTGAAGTCAATGTTAATCTGTAATAACACATGAAATAAGAATAAGTTATTGGGGTTTACATAATTTTTCTTACCAATTGTGGAGCTCTTGAATCTTTCAATTTAGGCCAAGCATTGATGAATTCTATACTGGATAATTTGCTTATATCTTTTGCCGGAGAGGAAAGTTTTACCCATTTATCGCAAATGTCACTCCAGTTAGAATTTTCTCTTGCAAGGTAGCTTTTAATGCCTTGAAATTTATTCATCAACTTCAACAAATTCACAGATATTTTTGTCGATATTATTGGATGAATCATCAGAACTTGTATCCAATTTAAATTTTTTGTTTTGCTGTTAAAATATTTACCATACAACTTGCCACCAGGATTTTTTGGGTTGTCGACGAATATAATAGTAGTCCTTGAAAATAAAATTAAGTTAAGGTAAACACTTATAAAACATTTTGTATCTAAAAGCCTTACAGAAATATTTTTTCGTTAGGAAATAATTCTACAATTTCCTCAACTATGATTTCAAAATCTTTTGGTTTTAAAGTAATGTTCGAACAAATAACGTCCTCTATTATGATTTGCACCAATTGGTTGCGTTGTTCTTCCGTGAAAACATAATGTTCATTATAATACTGTATTAAATTTTGTCCTTTGAAGTTTGCCTTAATACAGTCTTCACAGACTAAAAAATTCAGTTTTTTAATATTATTTTCCTAGAAAAATTACTTTCACGTTGATACCTTTCGCAAATGAATATTTTGTGCCGAATAAGTTGAAGATGAAGATGAACATGAAGAATTTGTCACAGTCCTTTCTTCCTCATAATATTTAAACCATTCATTAATATTAGATGATTGAACAGCATTGGCCTCTTCGTCGATTCCAAACTATTTAAAAATTTTTTTAAATTATTTATAATAAATTGTTTATTTAACTTGTTTTAGTTTGAAAGTTTAACCCTATTATAATATCACAAAAGTTAAAAAAATTTTATAATTATCTATTACAAACTTTTGATTTTATTTGATTATTTTAAATTAAAAAAAATCACATTTTTCAAACTTAAATAGTATGTTCACTTTTAAATTAATTATGAACCACATTGATTTACTAGTTCAGTTACAGAGCAGAAATTCTGGGTTTATATCTCACACTTGACAGAATTTTAACTCGCCCTTCCGGTGGTATCAACACGTTCAACAAAATTTCAATTTTGAAATCAATCAACAATTATTTGATAAAACAAATTATAATTCAAAAAAATAAAGGAAAGCGGTAAAATAATAAAGTTATAGGTACCTACTATATATAATTATGTCATAACATAACTAAACTTACTGAAACAATTTATTAGAAGTAATTAATAAAATTAAAAGAGTTCGTTAAAATTAATGTTTATATGAAAACTTATTTTTCACTTTCAATTGTGCACTGCAAACATTAATGAACAAGCAATTGCATCATTTTTTAAAGAACATAAGCAGAAATTAATCTTGAATCAGTTTTAAAATAAAAGTGTTAGTTGTTGATTGTATTTGTTAATTTTAAAATTAAAAGTGTTCACTTTTAAACTTAAAATGTACGATTTACATACTATGCAAATTTATTTTGTATGTATGACTGAAAAAAATGAGCAACGTACCTCTTTCTTTTTCCAAGCAAACAGCTTTTCACGGAACTCCATTCGCAAACCAAACGGTTTTATTATTTCGGCGATATCGTCCTTTTTAATGTATTTTAATGATCGATATGTAACACCAATAGCTGGAAATTTGAAATAATTATATAGGTACATAAATGTATTATAAATAATGTATACACTTGAACATAATATACTACATACTATGTTTTTACGGGGATTTCTTACTTTTTAAACCAGAATACAAATTCACCAAGTCAAATTCTTGTAAGAGTTTAAGTAATTTTTTCATCATCCTCATTATTACAAATAACGGTAAATATCATATTGGTAGCGTCTTCTTCCAAATTTTCCTGCAGTTGAATTATATTTTCTGTCGTCTTTTCCTCTAGATATGTTTGAAACTGAATTTCATTTTCAGTTGCACCTTCTTCCAGATTTTCTGGCGTTAACATTTTATTAATTTTAAATCACAAAATCCTCTGCACACTTCACACTAAACTATCTAATAAGGAACACTGTCACTATTACACGTAAGCTTGGATTATGGTTTATTTGCAGATGAAGCGAAACTAGTAAGAGTTCTTATCTGCACACATAAGTTGCATTTGTATCTTGTGTCAGCTATTTTACCCTTAGATTATTATTATGTACCTACATAGTTATTCTTTACATGTTACACCTTCAATCTACACTTTAAATGTTTGAATAAACATTGCCACTTTTGATATTGAGAAATATAAAACGCCATTCTTAATTTTTCAAAGCACACTTTAAAATTAAAAATGTTAATTTTAAAAATGTAAGAAATTTTATGTGAATGAAAACTTTTCAATCGAAAGTATTGACATTTGTTTTTTAAAGTCCGAAATTTCTCTGAGTGTGAAGTATCTGAAATAAGTGTTATTTAACATCATTCCTTTTCATGGTAGTATAATTTTAATAATATTAAAATAACTAAAATTAGATGACAAATGAATATAAAATTCGTCTTTCCTTTTACAGGTAATCTACGTTTAGGTTTGAACAAAACAGTTTATTAATTTTAGTACTATTGATTTGAGTATTTAAAAAATTATCTGTTGATATCATGAAAATAAAATGCTAAATAAAATAAAATTCATTATCAAAATATAAAATGTTGGTATTTATCAATACCTATAATATAAATAATTTAAGTGCATTTATTTATTATTAATAAAAGTATTTCTTTTTCTTTTTCCTACGATTTTCTATCTAAATATTATAAATCTTCAACTTTTGTTACTTTTTAAATTATGACAAAGGTATATGATCCGCATTTATGGATATAAAATTCTTATATATAGTAAAACCCCGCTTATCCGACCTAACCGAGAATTTCTACATGTTATTCGACCAAGCAGGAAAATGTTACAGACAAATAATATTAATTCTGTTATTAAGGTGGCAAATACCAAGGTAATTTGGCCATAAGAACAAACCACAGTTAAAAACAGAGTACAGATAACGTACCGTGCTCAAATTTACAATATGATATAAGTATTTGAACATTTGTCGATAATATGTTATAATTCCAAGTTAAAAACATTTATAGTTAATGAATAAATAAAAAAAAGGGCTGCGAAAAACTGAATCGTTCCGCAGGCTGTTGGGTTTAGGTATTTTAAAATATAAAAAGCTTAAGATTTCATAATTCTTTAAAATTAAACTTGGAAAACCCCAAGTTTGGAAAAATTTTGAATTATAATCCTCTTAAACGTTACCAGGTATGCATTTCTATAGAATAATTTAAAACAAGGTGGAACTCGGATGACCGCAGTTATTAGGCTTCTATACAGCTACCTTTTTGGTTTACAATTATATAATATTTTGTAATTATTTTTAATTTAAATTTATAATTTTTTCTTTATCTGCACTATCATCAGATTATCTTAATTTTTTTAGTTGGTAACAAAAATTTTCTATATAAGAAATTGACTTGCATTTTGTAAGTGTTATTTTTAAGTTTTACGTAATTTTTACTTTCACTCTTTCGCACCTTTAATTGGTTAGTTCATTTATTACCAACCCAAAAAAAAGTGTAAGATGAATAAAATAATCTCATAAACAATTGAAAAAGCGTCCACAACTCTGTGTGTTTGATCTAAATTAATTATTTTGAATCTTGTTAATCCATTCACGCGTTTGTCCATCCACCCACAAAAAAAGTAAAATTTAGTGAGAAAAGCTTTTTTTGTCACTAATTTAGTGACTTTGAATTATGCGGACAGACGGACGGACGGACGGACAGACGGAAGGACGGACACGAAGCCAGATCATAAGGCTTCTTTCTATACTATGTATAGAAGCCTAAAATTCAACTCCGTTCTAATATTACTATTGATGAAACCGTTAGTGACTTCAGGGGATTTCTCTCACAGTGCATTTGCAGTCTACTTTTTAAATAAAAACTGTGTTTTACAAAAAAAATCACCGATAGTTTACGAAACTTACAGAGGAATTTTAACTACTATTTTAAATATTTTCTTTTTAATAATATTATATATATCACTTGAAGGGATATTTTATTAGTCCAGATTCAAAATTTGAGCGCAAACAAACAAATAATAACTTAGCATGGTTAATTTAAACAAGTGTATATTTTCGACTTTTTTTTTGTTTGTTGTTTTGCAATTTCGTTGTTGAGACGTAGCGATTTCTAGTGATAATTATTAGAAGCTTCCAAAAACCTGTGAAAGTCGAGGGTATTCTTTGATAAGACCATCGGGTACACTCTGTAACAAAACGTTTACACTAAATCAAGAAGCGCGCATAAAATTTTGCGGTTTCTTAAAATAATGTTATTTTTGTTACTAAACGTTTTCTAATTATTTACAAATTAAGTCACAAAAGATAAGAATAAAATTTTTTTTAATTAAATACAAAAATTAACAATATAAAAATTACGTAAATCTATTCATCATTCATCTCTGTCCTACCTGAATTTCTAATTATTCCTGGGTTACGATTATAACGGGATCTATAATTTCAGGTAAAAGACGATTGCAGAAAAATATTTTTAATTGTTTCTCTATTTTTGTCGTCCCAAAAGATTCGTCTTTTCTTATTTTTTCAATAAAGGTCTCTTTAGGCGACCAAACTACAAAATAACAGATTTCTGTCCCAGTAATATGCAGCTGCCTTTGTATTTGATACATGTAATCATGTTTTTTTTTTAACTAATTAAATTCGTATGTTCACCGAAATTTAAAAAGTAAAAGTTTTAATTTTGCTCCTTCTGTTGGTGTCGCATCAGAAATTTTATATGAGCATTTTATTTCTAAGATGGCATTGCAGGAATTCATTACCCCATCTGGACTGGCTCCCATTAAATATTCATTATTTTTTCCAATAAAAAGCCCACATTCTTCAACCACTAGGCCAGTTGATTTCTTGAAAACTAATCAGTGTGTTGTTTTCATTTTCCAAGCCATAATTTGTAGCTTTTGCTCCCGAAAAGTTTAACTTATGGTGATATGGTGGTAGGCGGAGCATGGTATGCCCATGTTCTGCGAGTAATGTGTCGGCTATGTATTGTTTCACTTGGGGCTTTTTTTCTTTATAATAATAAATAAATCCAATTTTGTCATGTTATCATTAAAAAATATGTTTCTTTCGGAAGCCATCTTTGCATATCGGATTTCCTATTACAAAACACAATATTTTTTTCTGTTGTGACATTATGGTACGAAGCGTTATCAAAAACGACAACAGATCGAGGTGGAAGATTTGGCAATACTTGATTTTTTAACCATTTTAAAAATTATCCCCATTCGTATCATCGTGATAGTCTCCAGATTTTGCTCCCGATTTAAAAATTATTAACGCATTTGGAATAAAACCATTTTCCCAAAATGCATTATAATAATTATCCTAGGTCCTTTTCCAATGGGAGCATGAAGTCCACTGGAAGTTCCATGTGACCAAGCATATGGTTTTGATTAAGGTACGTTTCATCAACGTACGTTCAGCTACTCGGTACTTCTTCTTCTTTGTCAGCCCTTTCCGCCCACTCCTGAGCATCAGCCTCTTTCTCTAAGAGAAAGGTACTGCCTTATTGAATTCAAGAAACGTGTTCGAGAGCTAAGAATTTCAAATTTTTCAGTTAAAAAGCGCCTGTTATCAGTTGCCTTTCGTCAACGAAAACCTAATTTTCGCAGTAAACGAGCTAGCGAGATAGCGATTTTTTAATTTTATAATAATTGGTTATATGTCTTTTAAAGACAATGTGCGTCATAGGATCCACATCCGTTATTGGCCTGGCTAATTTTCGTTTTTTGTTTGGAGTTTGAAAATGATCTTCTCCATTCTTCACCTTTATCCCTTCCCGTCTTATTTTACATATAGTATTTTTGGAGATATCGACAGCTTTACAAACTTGATCTGCAACTCTTAATAGCGGAGTAAAAATACCACTTCCAGCTTCTACTTCCATAAACATAATTAAGTTGTAAATAATTTCCTGCTTTGTTTGTTCAAAATCATGTTGAACACCCGAACTACAAAATTTAATGTTGTATTAAGCATTACATTGTTAAAAATAATATACTCGATGAACAATTTTTACATTAAAATTTAAAAATATTTTTAATGTCAATATATTTTTCATAATACTAAATTTAATAACAATAACTAACAAACAATAATTAATTTTAATTGTAAAATAATTTCTGTCAATTTGTAGCTGTCAAAGAAATGCAAATAAAATGTGTCGAGGTAAAATCAAGGTGCACGTTACTGAATGGTTTTGCGAGTTTTTATTGGTTGGAGATATCTTAGGGGCAAGGCCTGGTATGATTGACAATTCCGTTTCAGCGTGGCACGAGCTCTAAGTAAAAGTACTAAAGTAAATGTACAGCGAAATTAATACACCTGGAAATGCGACATTTCTAAATATCTTATCCTAAAACTGCAAATTAGAGATAAATTTAAATAGAAATGAGTTTACATATATGGTTTTTAAAAGGTTGCAGGTATAACTTAGAGAAAGAATAAATATACGGAATATAGTTGACTTTTTAATTAATAATTAAAGAATTATTGTTGAGGTTGTAGGTCTTTTTAAAACAATATCATATTATCTGACGTTTCGGACCGTTTATTGACCCATTCTCAAGGCTGTAAAATCATACATAAATAAAAATCAAGTACATGAATAATTAAAGGTAAATGACCTGCGAGAAGATAATTAAAAATTAATAAGACACCCTTTATTTGGTTCTGAACGAATCTAAAATGTGATTGAGGAATCATTAAACAACAATTAAACTAGAAAATTTTTTAAATAAACTTACGTTTATGGTTAATTTCCTTCTCCCAATTTCTCCAAACAATTTCAGTAAACCAACAATGGGCATTGTTCAGCTCAACAAAATTAAACTGAGGTAAAACGGAATGACCATTGCGGTTATTACCTAATTCTAGATTTTAATCTCTTTTTAGTCAACTATTAATTTTTAATAAATTTAAAACTTTTTAGTAAATAAAAATTAAAAACTGAATATTGGCCAGGTTTAAGTCACCTTCATGATATCCAGGATGTGTTACAGGCCGCGAAATGATGTCGTAGCGCGTAGTAACTCTGAAAAGGCGGGCAGTTTTCGCCCAAAGGCCAAAAGCCGGGATGATCTCGGCTGAAAAGCCGGGATGATCTCGGCTCTTAGCAATAATAACAACTGTTGGAAAAAAAAATGCATTTATTTTTTATAATAATTTTTGTTAACATAAACATTGACGACGCCGGTGCCCGTGTTGTAAACGTTCACCCCCGATGGTAGCCCGCCTTGATTGCTTACGGCGGTGTTGCTGCGATTGCGGACACTGATTTGGCTACCACCGGCTTCGACTTGCACTGGCGCCGCCTCTCCACTATTTTTGCCGTCTTCCGTGTCTTCAGCCGCCGTCCTCAGCCACGATGGACCCGCGGTATCTTCTTGCGTCGCCGTGGTAGCCGCCGGTAACCGGATTTTAGCTACAATCTCCTCGTGTCGCCGCGGGTTCACCGTGACGTACGATTTGAGAGATCTGATGTTTCGATGTCCTGTAACAAAATATGTAATTAATAAACTGTACATATACTGTAATGTTATATTTACCGGTTATCCGCATAATCTCCTCCGGCGGAACTTCTCTCTCCACCATGGCGGTGACCATCGTCGCCCGGGCACTATGGTTAGTGAACCGGCCCTGTAGCCCTACACTAACGGCGGCCTCCTTCAGCCAGGTGCTAATCATATTTTTGCCGATCGGCACGCGGGCAAACCAGACCTTTTTCCCGCTTTCCCAGCTCGCGAGGTCTTTCAAGAACACCCTGCCTGGTGCCCCAGGAGGCCGCTTTTCCAACATCCGCTTGTATAGGGTGACCGGACACATCTCAGGATCGTCCGGCAGAGGCTTGGCGCCCCCTGTTGCGTCTTAGCAAATAGGGGGTTGTAGCGCAAGCGGCCGGTTTCCTTGCCGCTATTGTCCCGCTCGAGGTGAAAAAACCTTGTAAGCGCGTTTACGGCTTCACTGCCCCTCTACGCCAGCTCTTTACTCGCTATTAAAAAAAATCTTTTATTAAGGCCCACTGGCGTGTGGGGGTCGTAAAACGCGCACATCTTATCGTACTCCTCGAGCGTGAGTGTTGTAGCGCTAACGCCCCGCTTCTCTGGATCTTCTTGCAATTTTCTGCGCTTGCAGTTACGCGCCTGCAGCGCCTCTTTGAATTCCGGGTCCGTGAACGGATCAAACATTAATCCAAAATCTATAAAAATATGCAAATATTAGGGCTTTTCGAATAAATAAATTTAAATAATTGTCTTACCATCTCTCAACTCCTTTTGAAGCGTGGAGGCGATACAATTCCAGTGCTGTTTCACAACACCTTCCTTGTACTCGCCCCCGTCTATCTTACGCATATTGTAGGCGTAGTCCCGAAGAAGATTCGCCACTTCGCCCTTAGTGGTTTCCGCACTAAAGGCGACACCCCTGCCCGCGCAGTATTCTCCAAAGGCCCTACGCCTACACCGCCGCCCGTACTGGGTATTCTTAGGAACGACGCTTTCTATGGCCGCTTTAACGTCGGCCCCTGTGGCATCACCAAACCGCCTACTGTTTGCCGCCGCCCCGTCGACACTAGCACGCGATTCTCCGGCCTCCGAGCACGTGGTAACGTCCGACGACGTTTCATTTTTATTAGCTCTTTTCATGGTCACTTATTACTTGCACTTCTTACCAGCTTGGTATCACCCACACGAATGATCGCTTTTGCTGTAAAACCGCCAGTTCTCGGGTCCGCTCGAGTTCTATCGGTAAGCTCACCGACATTGCACGTGATCATGCATACAATGCAATGGCGCACCCTACACCTGTGCACGTGACAATACAATGGTGCACCCGACACCGCTTTATTTTATTTTAAGGGATTTATTTTAGGCGTTCAAATTGAATTTCCATACGCGCCTCTGGCGCGTAATTAATCATCTCGGGTAAGGACTAACCCGGAAAATCTGGGAGGTTTCAGATCGCGAACGCGATCCGGAAGGCTTTCTTCTTGGGCTGTAACCGGTAAATCTACCTCTGGGAAAGTATTGAACATCCTTCTTATCGTTCATAGGTTTATGACTTAAATGGATGTTAATAGCCTCTTTAATTTTGCGTTTTTTGTCTATCGTCTCCCAATCCGGGATCACGATATTATCATGCTTTATGGAATGCGAATTCAACGTCATGTGTTTGCATAAGGCAGTATATATGGTTTTTCAGAGAAAGAAAATTAATAAAATTCTGATCCGGTCTAATATTTTTGACCAAAAATTCGGGTGGTCTAATGCATTTGTCCACATCTGTATTATGTAATTGCTCATTTCTATCTATCCCGCAACGCAGTTCTGATTCGTCACTGTACATTTTTAAAGAAATTACCGTTTTGTTGTTGCTCACATCTGATTAGTTAATTTTTTTCCAATTAAATTATACAAAATTATCACTTAAAACCTAATTCCTAAAACGTTAAAATTTACCAACAAGGGAAAATCACTGTTAGAAATGCTGCTATCAAAAAATGTAAACTTCTATTACACCTTGTAATGTATTTCTACAATTTGATGCGGTTAGAGGAGCTGAGGAAGGTTTTCAAATTCAAAAAATGTTTTTCTTATAATTCTAAAATTTTAAAATATAATAATAAATCAGGGGGCTCCTTGATTTGTGACCATTGGACGATTCTGAGAGGGGGGGGATAAAAGATTGTGACCAATGGTGACACAGGTAGGAGGGGTAATCAAAAATTTGGAAAAAATTGCGGACGTCCTTTATGAACGGCCCCTTTGTGAAAATCATATTCAACAGTTCTTTCTTTTCTACTTTCCATCTTTTTATTGTCAATCTTACATTTCGCAACTCTTTTGGCTTTTTGTTATTTAAAACAAACTTCTGGCAACTGTTCATTTATCTCAAATCAGAGTTTTGAGAATGTAATTAAAGGATTTAAAGGGGATTATTATAGAATACACCAGGGTCTCGATTTGCGTCGGTGATTTTTTCTGTAAAAGTGCTACGTAACTCGAATTGATTGAAATCAATATGAGATGCGTTCGCAATCATTATAATAATGATGATTTACGTAGCATTTGATTTCAATCAATTCGAGTTACGTAGCACTTTTACAGAAAAAATCACCGACGCAAATCGATATTATTTATCAGGACATTTTTTTTGTGTTAAATAACTTGAAATCTTTTATTTTAAAATATTTATTGCTTGAATTAATTTATTGTTAATAGATTGTTTTTTTACTTTAATTTATTAATAGATTGAATTCATTTTTAGTCGTTTATTTAATATTTAATTACTGATAAGGCACATACAAATTAAATTTTCAATCAGAATCAGTGATCGAATCTGCTTCCTCATTATTTACTGCTTCCTCATTATTTACTGCTTCAGAGACAACAAAATTGTTATAAAAGCTGTTTTTCCAATATAGCGAAGAAGCTGTAGTACATCTTTTTTTTTGCTGCCGAAATACCTTGCACAGGAGGTCTAGATAGTTTCAAACCTTTCAATTTAATTGTACACGATACAATGAATACATATGTTGATGCTCTTGTAATATTCTAGTTCTTGATTTGAAGTCACGTTTGGTCTGCCACTTAGTTTTTTATGACTTAAGGGGTGTCCTGAATTAGAATGTTCAAAACATGCTTTTCTTTGTGATTTTTTAGAAGGAAAGAAAGAAGTAAAGTTATTGAATGTTGGGGTATGGTTTTATATATATTCAAGGACTAAAAAAAATTTTTCTAAAGTAAAATAAATTATTATAACAGATTTATAAGCTTATTTCAGGGGCGTCTTGTCGCTTGCTGTCTTCAATCGGCGTGCAAGATCCAGCTCGTAATTCTTGACCAAAAAAATAAAACCAAAGAAATATTAAATTATTATATATTTTTCTTCTGTGTGAACTAAAAATTCAGAAAAATTGTGCAAGTAAAAATTTTGGCGGGTTTAAAGAAAAAGTGTTTAAAAAACAAATAAAATATACTTTAAGGTGCTATATCAATTATTTAAATAAACTTTTAATGAATTTTTTAGTTCACTTAGAAGAGAATTTAATAATAAAGAAAAAAACTTTGGTTCAACTATATAAGCCGTTTAGTTTTTAGCTATCATGTACGCCGATTTAGAACAATTGTGAAAATAAAAACTAGAGAAAACGCGTTTCAAAGTTTTTAATAAGACAAAATCAATTCTTAGTTACTTACGCTGATAATTTGTACACTAAATGACTTGACTTGTCTTCTTGGCACTGTGGAGTACCGGGCATCGCCCACACCTCCTTCGTCTGGCTGGCATGTTTGCCTGATGTCTTGGTTCTGAAACAAAAGAAAATTTCGCGTTGCTGCGGGTCGCGCCGGTGAATACCTCTGTGTGTGGGTTGCAGGTTTTCTGATTTTGCAGGGAGGGTCGCGAAGCGTCGCGGTCCTCCTGCAGAATCCTTCGGACGGAAAAATAGCTTCGAAAATCTAGCCTGAATTGAAGTCCCATCTCGCCCTTTGAAGGTGAGGGCTTGCGGAGATGGGGTTGTTGATGTCGCTGCGAGATTGAAGATCTATTCGGTTGCTGCAATATGCTTCTGGGTCTCTTATACCGCAAAAATCTTCGAGTTGGTAGTTACCCAGCTCTTGGATTAATGGGTTTTCAGTGTCCAGAAGCTTGTAAAATTTTTCCGTCAGGTGACGGATAAACTCTGCGATGGGCTCCACGCCGGAGTCCGCCTGCAGCCTCTTGTTTGTGACGAACCATGGGGCCTTCATGGCGCGTCGTAGGGCGATGTTGCTAGTGGAGGTAATGTGGGTTAGGTGATTTGGACACTAAATGAGTCTTATACATTTACACTTATATTAACTGGATACTCAACTGGATACACCCATGGATTAAAACTATTGTTGAACTACCCTTCAACCTTTTTCAGGTATGAAATTCTGAATAGAAAATCGCAGTGACGAGCGCTTGAAACCCTTGCGCAACGCTCGTCTGATTTCGGCTTTATATTTTGAAAATACTTAAAATTAGCCTCTGTCACTTTGTAAACATATTCTTAGATAGTTTATCTATAGATTTAAGCAAATAAAAAAACGAATTTAATGACGCGCTAATTCAGGACACCCCTTAAACTGCCAGTATCTTCAAACCGCGTGATAGTGTAGTGGACTCCTTAAGAGATAAATTTAATTCTTTTGCAATTTAACTCTTTTGCACAATAATAAATATGCAAAGGTTTTTTTTGATTATAAAGCGTATTAACTGTACTACGTTTTTCTAAACTAATTTTATGATTCTTTGTCATTATGGCACAAAATTTTACACAGTAGCAACTCGAAACAAATTTACGAATGATTTAAATTTGTGGCGAGCTTCTTTCAGCTACTGCTTAGTTCCAATCCACGTTAAAATTGCGGAGCTATATGATCGGCTAAAGATTTGAACTGCACATGATACGTTAAGGTTTTGGAAGTGTTTGGGATGCACATGATACGTTAATGTTTTGGAAGTGATTGGGATATAATATGCTTATATTTGATTTTATTTGAAGCCGTTGGTAGTGTTGCCATTTGGTTAATTTTAAACATTTCCACGGTATACGTCGAAATCTGGTTATGCTAGTTTCGGCGGCTGTCAATTCGGAAATGACAATTCGGCGATGTCAATGCGATGATGGAAAATTCGACTACATCAATTCGGCGATGTGAAATTTATTTATTTAGGAAGTTGGGGAAAATCTAAACCGCAAAGATATTCTACAACATCGTTAAGATTATAATTAGCTATATCTTGGCTAAAATTCGAGAATCAACCGCTTCGTACCGGGTGGATTTTAGGCGTGGAAAACATTGAATTATTTCTTCAGGGGGTTTCCTCCATGGTATGTTCGACCGTTGGCTCGACATTTAGTTTGGTTTCTTCCTTTTCTTCCTCGCTCCAACCATGTGTGTGCTCCTTAACGGTATTCGTCGGTGCGGGAACCTCATTGATTGGGGTTCCGTTACCTCGGCTTCGACCGTTAAGTCACAGGTATCAGTTGGTAAAATATTATTAAAATTTAAAGGCAAATCACATACCATCGGTCCCCGCTGCACCCCGGAACCGTAATGTCGGTGCCCTTTTCCTGAAGGACGTACAGGTCCCAGTAGAAGAGTGTAGCCTTGGTTGCGATCACTCAAAAGGGACGCATTCCGCCTTTCTCTTTCCAAGCGCTGACGTCCTCTTCGTCGGACAGCGTGGCCAAGCTCGTATATTTGTGGAGATAATCCTCCAGCGCTACGTGGTTGACATCATCGATGTGCAGATCGTGCCAATTTGCGACTCCAAACTTCAGATCTACTTTTTCTTGTGGCAGAATGTGCTGGTTATTGGTTTTAGCCTTTGGTTTAATAAACCCTATAAACACAAAAAACAACAAATTTTATTCACCCACGTCTTCACACCACGTAGTTCACTCTTCTACTACTACCATATTATCACATTCTGTTAGAATGGCTTAGAAGATTACCTAACATTTGCAATAGCCCGTGCTCTTATTTCCGATGAATTGTCCATTGTATTTTCAGCTAAAAGTTTTTGAATTTCGACATTTTCTGCAATTTCAACGATCCTGGAGAAATGCTCTCATTGCTGAGAATTGAACCAACTGTCATATTCTGGTATTGCAATTCTTGTGCTTACTTTCACATCGCCAGAATTGAATAGCACCATCTTTATTAATAATTATGTTGACGTAAACGTGCCCTTCACTAACAAATTTTGTTGTTGCTTCGATTGGTTAAAATTATTTTAGTGCCTTCCATTGTATTGTGCATTAAAAATTATTATATTGATTAATTAACTAATCCTTGAGCACTTTCATTAAAATCGATACAATAATTGCATTGATTACTATTGCTCTTCTACCGTATACGCAAGAATTAATGTACACTAAATTTATTTAAAAATATTTCTCATCATTACTTAATTTTTAGAAATTTTAGAAAATGTTCTAGACATCTATCTACAAATTTACGAACTATAGTTGACCGTTTTAATTAAATTACTGAAGAATTGAGTTGAGGAAGTACGTATATCAAAACAATGAACAAGTAAATAAATTCATAAAACGAATTAACTTGTACATATGAAAACAATATAAGTTAATAATGGGAACGACAATTTAGGTTCTGATAGATAGCTGAATATAATTGCAAAAGTGTTAATTAGAAAAATTGTTACTGAGTAACAGAGAAAAATAAATTCAAATAATATTACCTTTACGATTTTTTCCTTTCTGACAGTGACAATTTCGAAAAAACCGAAAAAAAATTTATTGGGGCTGAATCCAGTGCCAACACCGGTGTTAGTTGCTAACATCCACTTTAAGACGCACACGTGCTTTCTTTCGTCTTTAGTGGTGTAGGTGTGGTGATCGAACTTTCAAGCTTTTAATTGCGCCAAGAGTAATGCATATTTGTCCTTGTCGATTTGGTTTCATGCGCTCAGAGTCTGCGGTGTTTTAGTATCTATTTCTGTATACTCGTAAGTGTTTTGCAGTAACTGACCTCCGAACAAATCGGAGACAACACAAATCACCCCTTTTTGCCACCGGAAACTCACCCAATTTCCGTTCCTCGAATTTGAGCCCAATTTTTGGCGGGAAACTGTTTTCACTTGAACGGGAAACTGTTTTCACTTGCGCGGGAAACTGTTATCACCTGTATTTTGGCTTGCGAAGGTTTTCATGTAATAAAAGACATCAATTTATATGTTTATATGTATTTATTTTTAACTACAAGAATCGCTCTCCTCCTCCTCCTCCTTCCGACCTCGGCCCGTACGGTAATACACCTTTTTGTTGTATACTTTTATGATACCGCCCTTGTAGTTGTGTATCACCGTACTACCCCCAGAACGCTTCGCCACCCGGTACACCTGCGTGGTGTTCTGGGACGTCGTGACTTTGACGTTCGAGCCACTCAGTCCCCCGGGCGCCCCCTGGGACACCAGTCGCGTATCGGCCGCCGCTTCTTCCTCCCGCTCTCTTCGTCGCCTTTTCTTTCGCCTCTTCGCCCCTTTATCGGTCTCTTCCTCCGGCGAATCTTCTCGAAGGCGACGAACCTTCAGCGGCGGCTCTTCGTCGTCCGCATCCGCCCCAGACGGCCCTGCGTCGTCCACCACCTCGACCTGCTCCCTTTCACGGCGCCTCTCCTTTCGCCGCCGCTTCCGCGCCTTCTTTCTCTTACGCCTGGCGGCATCGCACTCGCAATCGCTATCGCAAGCTGCGCAATCGCCAATCGCCCAAGACGGCCCTGCGACGTCCTCGGCAGCCGACGTATCAGGCCGCAATTTAGCCACCAAAGCCGCATGCTTCCGTTTGCTTACGCTAATGTACGGCTTCAGCGACTTGGCGTTTTTGTGACCTGCAACAGATTTATAAATTAGCTTATTTTATATAACGCATTACTCAGTTTTACCTGTTATCGTCATAATTTCCGCTTCCGGAACGTCTTTTTCTGCCAAGCCCGTCACCGCCGTCTTCCTCGCACTGTGGTTCGAGAAGCGGCGTCCAGTGTAGCCCATCGCCTCGGCAGCTTGCTGCACGTATTTGCCCAGGGAATTCTTTCCTATAGGGGTTCTAATGAACCATTCTTCCCCGGGCCTTTCAGGGCTCCACTTCCTGGACGCCTGCAAGAACATCCTGTCTGGGGCGTTGACAGGTCGCTTCTCCACCATCTTCCGGTACAACTCGACTGGACACATGTGCGGTTCTTCCCGATTCATTTCCAGCCATTTGTCCTCTTCCATGGCTTTCCCACCGCCTTGGTGGGTTTTGCCATGGGTCCTCCGAAAAGTACGACGCTTTCGCCCGTGCCGCCTCGCCGCCCCGCATGGCCAGTTCCTTCGCCGCGATCAAAAAGAATCGCCGAACCAGCCCATCGGGCGTATCGACGTCGTACTGGCGGCACATGGCATCGTACTCCTCGAGGGAAAACGGCATCGCCCCCTCCACCCTCTTGGTGGGATCGCACTGCAGCGTTTCGCCTGGCGTCACAGCTGCGCGCGCCGCCGCAAATTGGCCATCCCGAAATGGATCGAAATACAATCCAAAATCTGTAAAATAATATTAAATTTAGTAGGTATCTTTATATAATTTGCTTTTTCTCTTACCTCGACCCATTTCGGTCTGCACAAGCTTCGCCGTGCAGTTCCACTGCTGCTTCAAGGTGGCCTCCTTGTAGTCGCCGCCATCCTTTTTCTTCATGTTGTAGGCGTATGCCTCCAACACGTAGGCCACGTCTTCCACAGTACTGTTCTGGTTTAGCTCTATGTAGCTATCCCAGCAGTACTGTTGAAAAGCCCGGCGGCGACTATTTATCCCGTACTGGGTGTTCGCGGGCGTGGAAGCCTGCACGGCTTCCCTTATTTGTGGAATGGTGGCTGTCCCGAAGCGGCGCTTGCGCTCTTCGGTGCCCTAGCTCGGACCTGCTACCACCCTCGGCCCTGCCACCATGCTCGGACCTGCCTCCGACAATTCTTCTTCGTCGTCCGCACTCGCCAGTATAGCGTCTATACTGGCCATCAACTCGTCCACGTTCTGGTCCTCCCAATTATCTTCGAACGGCGTAGACATATCTAATGTACGATAAAAGTAACATTTACTATAAAATTTATTAATAAAAATATTACTTACCGATAATAAAACAATGATAGCAAAGAAATATAGCAAGAAATTACAATTAATATATTATATTGAAAACGAATAAAAACACCACTTCACTGCACCCACGCTAACACACAATTTAAAATGTGCACGTGGTCGCATGTAATGTACGATATAACTAACATCTACAAAATTTATTATTTAAAATATTACTTACCAATAATACAACGATCGAAATCTAAAATTTAAATAAAAATTAGGAAAAATAATAGTTAAACTTACACAACAAAACTCGACTTTATAACACCCACGCTAACACAAGAATGAAAATGTTGGCTCTTCCGCCCGCTTCTTATACTGCTCATACACCGTTATCGTCCGATATATTATTTTTCGGCTGTTTTAATTTCGTGTCTTTGATTTATTTTCGCTCTTAAGGCGGGCGTTCTGCGCGTCGCCGATTGCCCGCCGGGCAAATTTGCTCGGAGCAAATACTTTTTCGTGTGGAAGAAGCTGCTTATATAAACTGCTCAATCTTACCCACTTTATAAACACTAAAAACAACAAGTTTTACTCACTGACGTCTTCACACCTGTCATTGTTTTCCTGTCATTCATTACAGGTGTCATTCTGTCATTGTGAAAGAATGGCTTAGAAGATTACCTTTTATGGCATCAGGAACATTTGCAATAACCCGCGCACTTATTTCCGATGAATTGTCCATTGTATTTCAGCTAAAAGTTTTTGAATTTCGACGTTTTCTGTATTTCCTACGATCCTTCAGGACTGCTTCCTTTCCTTATAATTAATGTATTTAAAATAAAACAAATCAACTTTATTATATTTTTTTATCAGTAATTTTCGTCATCATTTTTTAAACGTTTTCGTTTCAGAGTTCCTTCGGCTTTAGCACTGACACGATAAAAATAAATAAACTGCATTTAAACAAAACATATTGTTTACTTACCGATTTCCACTGTTTCTAAAAAGTTTTTTTAAAAACTCAATCGCATCATTATATGATAATTGCGAATTTGCTAAACGAACTACACCATGGTTACAGTGGTATTGATGCTTTTTATGGTCACTCTATTTGTGGTAATTACTAGGTATGCAGGTGTCGCTGTTCCGGTAATTTTATTTCCCAATTCTGCCTTAATTTTTTCTACGGTGGCGTCGTTGGAGAGTTCCTTCATTGGAACGCAAACATGCGTTCGTATTGAAGCAACTATTAACTCCAAATACTACAAATACTAACTATTATGGGTATTTAGATCATCTTAAATATCTCGAAGATGCTATCATCCATTAAAGAGGAACAACCAAGTGTATGTATTTTTTTTAAGACAATGAAGGTATGTTGCTTGTTTCTTACCTGGTAATAAACAGAAAACCAGCATCGCCATTTTTGTTCACCTGTTTTCAGCTGACGTTCCATATAAAATTTGTTTTGCTGATAAAGTAGTAAGGGCTTTACTCTACATATAATAGAAATAAATGCTTATTTTACAAAAATAATTTAACAAAACTCGAGTTATATAAGGATTATGTAATTAATAAATTTAATCGTATAACAAAACAATTTTTGTTATACTCTGTATAACCCCGTAATTTTGGGTTGCAGCTTACTTGAAAGTGTTCGGGGGTGCAGTTTACCATTATGAAGTACATTTCGTCGGTTTAGAAGTAAAACTCACTAAGTAATATAATTTAGGTTATGAGATAATTGAGTTTAAAGATATTTTTTTACTTTAAAAATCAGTTTTGCGTTCGATTGAGCTGATTTTTTGGGAAAATCAATTGTATAACCGTATATTTTGTATTGTAAACCAAGAATATGTTTCCCTGCTGCACTTAATGTAAAAAACTCATTTTTTTTCAAAATTGTTACTTGGTGAGTTTTACCTCTAAACCAAAGAGTAATTAACGATTTACTTTTAATTAACTCTGAAAATAAGAAAATTCTGTATAATGGTTAGAATTTTGTTGGAAATGGAAATACTACTCGGTGTCAATAATTCCACCTAAGTAATAGTTAAAAAGTATCAATCCAGCGTCAGGAAAAAGCGTTTCTGTACTTAATGAATTTTACCTCATAAGTATACCCCAAGAATTTCTATACTTATAGGAAATAACATTTGGGTTTTTTTCATATTTTAAACATTTAATTTTTAGCCATTCAACTTTATGTCTTTTTATCTTATTTTTATTTTTTATTAATTTTCTTGCCAATTCTTGAAAATCAAAAAAGTCGCCGAATTTTAATTCAATTACTTCATAAGGTTCTTTCTTGGTTATATTTTTGGATCTTGCACTTCTGAAGATATCTTTCCAATCCTTCATAAGAAAAACAGATGAATATTTTTTAGCTTTTTCAATTGCCAAATGCATCAAGACACATTCAAATTTATGTTCAATAACTACAATCGTCGGATAATTTTGAACACAATATAAAAGAGCTGCTGCAACATACTGGTTTCGGTTTTGGGCCCCACAAGTATCCGAAAACATCGATTATTGGGTTATATTGGTTGGAATGCCAGCTATGTACCTCAAAAGAATTGTTGCTATTTCACTAGAACCTCTTTTACCATTAAGTTCATTCCAAAAAAAGCAATAACCGTTGTTTTCTTTTCCTCCTTCATAAATTGTTAAATTATAGACGCACAAGATTATTAGCTTATTTCTAATCGCCACAAATTAAAGCCTCAAAACACACGATTAGTACCTCGTTATTCCTAGACGTTTGTCTATTTTATAAATTTAATGCATACTAACTACTCATGGAATAAAATGCATACTAAGAGAAATTAAATAAAATTACAAAATAAAATTAATTATATCGTTGCTATCTCATGAAAAAATTCACTAAGTACAAGATAGTGATAAGTTATACAAGACAAAATTCATGATTCATTCACTTAACGAGTTTTACTATTGCCTGAAAAATGTGATAATTGTACTTAATGAAATTTACTTCTTGCTAAAATGTTTGAGAAACAATAAAAGTTCTTAATGATTTTTCTATATGACAGAATTTCAAGTAATTGTTGCATAGGTATATTTAACTCAATTTTCATCAAAACTGTACTTAGTGAGTTTTACCTCTAAACCGACGATTTGGAGTGCAGTTTACCTTACCCCTAATGAGTGTGGTGTTACCCAAGAGTGTAGCCTCCTGTGAGGTATGTCGTTTCGTACTAGGGCTGCTACGCCTCCTGGTCCGTGACCGCCTTTGTCTTGTCGATGAACAGAGAAATCGAGAACGCTCTCGATTTCTGTAGTTGTGGTGTCATCTGTAAGTCCTTTTAGGACGAAAGCGTATGTTCTTTCGTCCTTTGGAGTATATGTATGGTGCTCTAATATGGTGTTATAATGTAATATAATTTTCATTTTAACAGAATCGAAATAACTGAAGTTTTAACATTTTCCTAAGACTTGAATCGCTTTTGGCACCCTTTCATAATAAATTGTTACAAAATTTACAATAAAAGAAGCTAAGTAGCAAAAAGCAGCACTCATGAAAGTACTACACCACACGTTCTCAGACTGTTACGTCACTGGCTTGGTAGCTGATATTTGCAAGTAAAACATGTAAAAAGCAAACTCAAAACGTAACACTTCAGTACTTCAAATAAAAAGTTGAAATTTTTATGTCCCAGGAAAAAATAACAATTTATAAAATCATTCATTTATGAAGATGTCCAGCCTTTTCAGGAGTCACGATCTTAACTTGTCATGAAGATGAAAATGGCGCGGTGCTATGTGTTTTCGGTGTTATTGTTCAGAGCGGAGGCGTGGATCCTAACTGAGGCATCTAAAAAAAAATTGAAGGCTTTCGAGATGTGGATTTATAGACTTATCCTGAGAATATCTTGAGTTGAACATGTAACGAAGAGGGATTTTTGGAACGCATGAATAAAGAAACGAAGATCCTTAAGTTGATAAAGATCCGAAAACTGGAGTACATGGTTCACAGAATGAGAAACGGGATAAGATATGAACTTCCACAGTTGGTTCTGCAGAGCAAGGTATTTGGAAAAAGAGGTGCAGAATATCCTGGCTTAAAAACCTAATTAGCTCTAATTATCGCGATATTATTACCCAGGTAACACACGATCGGATATTATACGTATATTTCTGGTATATATAGTATATTTTTGGGATACGTTTAATTTTGATTAGTTTATTATACGTTTAAAATATACACACTATATACCAAACTTAAAATATTCGTATATTATACAATGTTTATAGACTATATATTTAATATGGTACAATTATGATCTACGAAATATGTTGAATATACGTATGATATATTCGAATATATTTAAATCTTTTTTTTTGCTATTATAATCCAATAACGTAGAAATTTGAATTAGAAAATTTGTTTAGTAAATGTATATAAATACATCTAAATATTTCAAATACACAATAGTATAATTTTGGAATAAGATATACATTGAATAAATGTTTAATGCAGACGCATGCATTTAAAATCTTTTTTTTTTTACTTTTCATCTTGAAACGTAAGATATTGAGCTAGAGAATTCGTTTAATAGATGTATATAATATACTTATAAGTTACCAAATGTGGAATAGTATAATTTTGGAATATAGCATACGCCGAAAAAGCGTTTCTTGTAGACGTATATGCATTTAAAATATTTTTTTAATTTTAATCTAAAACGTAAAATATTAAGCTAGAATATTTGTTTTATAAAGTATACCGATGTATAATACGCAATGCTGTATTAAACATAAAATTGTCAAGACTAAACGTTACAATCGTCGATAAAACGTATAGTCACAACGTATATAACAGGTCTTTTGATTATAAAGTATCCGAATATATAGACGTATGCAGGTATACATATATTATACGTATTTGATGTACGCATATTATCCGTGGTAGTAGTTTGTCGATAAACTGTATTAAAACGTATAATGTCCGTCTTTTGGTCACGGCGTATCCTAATATATAGACAAATATAGTGTACATATATTATACATAATGAAAACGTATATAATCGGTCTGTTTGGTTATGGTGTATGTTTTGTTTGTTGCGTGCATATTATATTATACGTTACTTAATGTAAGTTACCATATGCGATATTCTGAAATATGTTACACGTTGCATAAATGTTTCATATAGACGTTTGCACTTAATATAATTTTTTTCAAAATTCAGTCTAGAAACGGAGTTACTTCAAGCTACCTTCAAGCACCTACAAACTTCAAAAGCTACCTGAAGGCTTAATACTATAAACGAAAGATATAGTATCTCTTCTTTCATCTCTTTCATCTATGCTTAATATTAACAGACCTAAGCCCTAAGCTAGATTTACTTGTAATATTTAAATAATTGTTAATGTATAGGGTTCATATGCCGTTATTTGCATTTAACAGAAAAATCGGGAAAATTGATTATAATGATAATATATGTAGTTATAAATATCAAAACTGTTTTCTTTTGCAGCTATCATATTTTTTTTAATCGATTGCCAAAAGTCACTGTTTCGTTTAAATAATTATTTTTAAAGATTTGAAAAAATAAGGAGGGGTGGAGGTCCATATCATCTTATCCATAAATAAATACAAAGACATCTAGAAATAAAGAGATGTTGTTATATTAATATTTTTGAACTCGAATCTATTGAATTTAAATCAATTTAAAAAATACAAAAGTATAATTACTATGATAATGATACTTTTCTCAGAGTCCTTCGCTCTACGAAAGGGTATAGTAACCGCTTCAATTTTTAGAAGGATCCTTTCGGCACTCAAACGGAAGACGGTCAGAATATAATTCTCATTTCCCCCTAATTCAAACCAGGGCGCGCGACTTAGTATTAACACACTTAAGCGCTAAGCCGCGACAGTCTTCAATAATAATATAAAAGCTTGAGATTTAATATTTGTTAAGTAATATAAAATTAAGTCATGGAAATGAGTAATTTAAAATACCGTTAGATAGTAACAATATAAAAGCTTAATATTTCATATTAAACCTAAAGAACCACAAATTTAGAAACATTTTGAACTATAATCCTCTTAAACGATGCCAGGTATGCATTCAAATAAAACAATTAAAAAAATGCAGGATTGGCCTAATAGTATTGATGAAACTATGTGTGACCTAACACTTTTGGCCAAGGCTATAAATGTACTTATGGGTTAATGTAACGGAACAAAATCACTGTTTTTATTTAAGTAATATTTAATAATTTTTAATATTGATTAGTATAATAAATGATGAAATGTACATAAATTAATTTATAAATTAGTATTTTTTCTTGTTTTGTTTAAGAACCGTTGAGGTGCCAATTTCAACCAGTCTTTTACAGCCTGGTCTATATGGCGATCGTTCAAATCAGGCGGTGAAAATTTTAAAAATGCCAATTTAGTGGAATCTGAAAACAATTAGAAGTTAATAAATCCGATAATATAGATGGAACTTTCAGATTTTACCAGAAATGGCTTGCATTAAACGAGTTCCTTTGAATGGAAGTTTTTTTTCTGCATTTTTTAGGTTCATTTTCTCTCGCCCTGCCCAATTATATTTCGATGCTAATTCATCGCTCAATAAATATTTTAAAATATTCATTACGGAGTTTCTGACATCTGTACCTCCGATAACAGATAATCTATTAATCTAAAATGCCAAAATATACAACTGTTTTGTAATTATAATATAATCTAAGACTTACCAAATAATTGCAATCCTCAGGATTATCTAAATATGCCTCCATATCGAGAAAATCCTGATGGGTTTTTAGTGGCGTTATTGGTAGGTGTGGTGGTGCCACTAAATTTGCAGTATTATCACTCTTGCATATAATTTGATATAAGTTATCTATTTTTATGCTTTGCTGCTCTTGCACGTACTTTAACGTTTCCAAAAGTGAAATAATTTTTTGGAGACAGCCAGCATTTACTGTAGTTACAGTAGGTGTGGTAAAACTTGAATTATTTTCATTAATATTATGACGAGTCGGTGTTGAACTATTTTGATGAATAGGTGTTGAGTCAGTTTGATTCAATATCTTCGTTCTTTTATTATAACGATTTTCATCGCTATAATAATTTCTTCTGTAAACAAAAATTGAATTATTATAATTATAACAGTAAAAATATTTACCCGTTTTTTCTTTTTTTATTCCTATTTGATATATTATAACTGCATTGATCAGAATTATCAGAACTACTAAAATTAGAATAATTTTATTTTAAAAATAATACACAAATAAATATTAACGCATTAAAATAAAACTATTAAAATTTCCAATTTTTGTCTGATCCAGTATCTATGTGATCAGAGGATATAGAACATTGAGCATTCCAATCAAGTTCACAGGAACTGCTATACCACGAAGACCCTGTCGAAGTAGAAGAATCGCTGCTACGTCTACGATTTTTCCTCTGAAACTGTTGTTTACTGCTTAGATGGCTATCCAAGTGTTTTTTGTCGCTCTCAAAAATTGGTGCAGGATTTTCTTGCTGCTCAATATCAGCATCGGAACTTGAATTGATTTCCTAATAGTAAAAAATATTATTAGTAATTGGTAAATTAATATAAATTTCTAAATAAGCATTCGAATTCAAAAAAATATTATGTATATGCAGTTTAATTTACTTACTCTTATTTTCGCCAACCTGGCGTTCTCGAATTTTCGGCACAATATCTTCTCTTCCTTACTTCGGCCATGGTAATAATTGCCCCGTATTATATTTTTGTGAGCGGTGGCAACAAGCGGCTCATATGTGGGATAATTACTCTACAAATCAAAAATTTAATTTTTACAAGAAAACAATTTTTTTGCCTTTAACGCTGGCTTTGCAAATAACTTACATTATCCCAATTTTCGGTTTCGTCACTAAAGGTGATTTTGCATTCTGGTCGTTCAGTGATACCTGCGAGAGAATTATTTAGCATATAACTAACATCTGCAAAATTTATTATTTAAAATATTACTTACCAATAATATAACGATCGAAATCTAAAATTTAAATAAAAATTAGGAAAATTAATAGTACAACTTACACACCAAAACACGACTTTACAACACCCACGCTAACACAAGAATGAAAATGTCGTCTTGTCTTGTCTTGTCTTGTCTTCTTGGCACTGTGGAGTACCGGGGCATCGCCCCACACCTTCTTCGTCTGGCTGGCATGTTTGCCTGGTGTCTTGGCTCTGAAAAATTTCGCGTTGCTGCGGGTCGCGCCGAGGTGGATACCTCTGTGTGTGGGTTGCGGGTTTTCTGATTTTGCAGGGGGGGGGGCGAGGCGTCGCGGTCCTTCTGCAGAATCCCTTCGGAAGTAAAATAGCTTAGACAGCCCACCAAACCATCTCGGATCGCCTAAAATCCATGAAATCGCGGGAATCTGCTTCCAAATCCCGGGAATCTGCTTTCAAAACCCGGGAATCTGCTCTCGACTCTTACCAATAATAACAACTTTTCGAAAACAAAATCTTTATTTTTTATAATACTTTTTTGTGACGTAGTAATTAATATTGACGACGCCGGTGCCCGTGTTGTACACGTTAACTCCCGATGGTAGCCCGCCTTGATTGCTCACGGCGGTGTTGGTTCGATTGTGGACACTTATTTGACTACCACTGGCTTCGCCTTGCACCGGCGCCTCCTCTCCACTATCGTCGCTATCCCCGTCTTCGGCCGTCGTCCTCAGCCACGATGGACCCGCTGCCGCGACGCCCGCGGTATCTTCGGTCGTCGCCTTGGTAGCCGCCGGTAACCAGACCTTAGCCACAAACTCCTAGTGCCGCCGTGGGTTAACTGTAACGTACGGTTTGAGCGATTTGAGGCTTCGATGTCCTGTAATAAAATATGTAATTAATACCCTGTACATATACTGTAATGTTATATTTACCGGTTATCCGCATAATCTCCTCTTGCGGAACTTCTCTCTCCACCATGGCGGTGACCATCGTCGCCCGGGCACTATGGTTAGTGAACCGGCCCTTTAGCCCTATACTAGCGGCGGCCTCCTTCATCCAGGTGCCGATCGTATTTTTGCCGATCGTATTTTTGCCGATCGGCATGCAGGCAAACCATACCTTATTCTTGCCTCCCCAGCTCGCGAGGTCTTTGAGGAACACCCTGTTTGGTGCATCAGGAGGCCGCTTTTCCAGAAAACGAGCCATCTATCATCCGGCAGAGGCTTGGCGCCCCCCTGTTGCGTCTTAGCAAATAGGGGGTTGTAGCGCAAGCAGCCGGTTTCCTTGCCGCTATTGTCACGCTCGAGGTGAAAATACGTCGTCAGCACCTTTACGGCTTCACTACCCCTCCATGCCAGCTCTTTGCTCGCTATTAAAAAAAATCTTTTATTAAGCCCTTCTGGCGTGTCGGGGTCGTAAAATGCGCACATCTTATCATACTCGAGCGTGAATGCTGTAGCGCTGACGCTACGCCTCTCCGGATCTTCCTGGAGTTTTCTGCGCTTGCAGTTACGCGCTTCAAGCGCCTCCTTAATCTCAGGGTCCGTAAACGGGTCAAACATTAATGCAAAATCTATAAAAATATCCAAATATTAGGGTTTTTCGAATAAATAAATTTTAATAATTGTCTTACCATCTCTCAATTCCTTTTGAAGCGTGGAGGCGAGACAATTCCAGTGCTGTTTCACAGTACTTTCCTTGTACTCGCCCCCGTCTTTCTTTCGTATATTGTAGGCGTAGTCCATTAGCAGGTTCGCAACTTCGCCCTTTGTGGTTTCCTTACTAAAGGCGACACCCCTGCCCGCGCAGTACTCTTCAAAGGCCCTACGCCTACACCGCCGCCCGTACTGGGTATTTTTGGGAACGGCGCTTAATATGGCCGCTTTTACGTCGGCCCCTGTGGCAGCACCAAACCGCGTACTCTTTGCCGCCGCCCCGCCGACACTAGTACGCGGTTCTTCGTCTTCCGACCACGTGCTAACACCCTACACCGC
Organism: Lycocerus yunnanus; assembly: GCA_036346125.1. Lineage (NCBI taxonomy): Eukaryota > Metazoa > Arthropoda > Insecta > Coleoptera > Cantharidae > Lycocerus > Lycocerus yunnanus. Next base: position 1,118 of record JARFIX010000303.1, on the reverse strand, counting down.
CCACTGGGTATTCATTGGCACGGAACTCTGCACGGCTTTCCTTATTTCAGCTAGTGTGGCTGCTCGAAGCGCTTGCGCTTTTCGGTGCCCTTCGGCTCCTCGCTCGGACCTGTCTTCTTGCTCGGACCTGCCTCTTTGCCTATAATATAAAAAATATAAAAAGCACCACTTCCAGCGGAACCTTCCGAGCTCTCCTCATCTGTTGTTGTCACCTCAACGGTACTTATTTAGGACCTCGTGACCTGCACATTGTGGCCATTCGATCCCATAAGCAGGTCTTCCCCCACTATCGCTTCTGCGAACGTCGCTTTTTCTGCCGCCTTTTCGGCACGACTCTTGGCATCCTTTCGCCGCCGCTTCCGTGCCCTCCTATTTGCCGCCGACTATTTCTCAGCCTGCGGATTTTCCTGAGTCTCAACCTCCATTATGCGCTCTGTATTATCCTTCTCTTCAATGTTCACTTCCCTATTTAATTATTGGCCGTTATAGTTGTCTTTGGTTTGGCTTACCTCGTCAACCCAGGTTGAAGATTAGGTGTTCACAAAATCAAACAAATGTCGCTGTCAGTCGCCAAAACAAACTAGGACGGAAAATCGATCAAAACCAAATATTTAGTTTCAATTCCCTGAGAAAAAACAAAAAATTAAAACTCGCTACGACAAAGAACTGCCCGTCGACTAAACAATAACAGTCGGCACAAAAATGACTTACCTCGTTAAGTATGTTTTGAGTACACTGCACTCGGTTGTTTTTGCATGGGGCAAAACCACTGATTTTCTATGTCACTTTCGGCAAGTTTTTGAATTTTTACTCATGATTATTGTTCTGTATATCGTATTTTAATTATTTCAGTAAAATCCCTTCTTTACGTGAGTTTGAAGGCTTACCTGAAATTCTGTATTGCATTTTACTTTATCCTGTAGAATGATGGGAGGAGGTCGGCTCGATGTCTGTCAAATTCGGCGAGGTCTGCGGTGTCGGGCTGCTTTAGATGATATAGCTATTGTTGTTCATGTGTGGCAGCATCGAAAAATTCTACAAAAATCTACTAATTACGGTGGGTTTCCTGACAACCTGCAAATTAAGAACGCATTTGGTGTATTGACTCGTTCGACCAT